>PVJL010003389.1:0-159250 GCA_004026885.1 Lyroderma lyra
AAGGTCATCAGAAAGAAAGCCAAATTAATCTGCAGAAACCCCACAAGGCATAGTGAATATATTTCACGTCTGTTAACCCTCCTCCTAGCTCATCCAGCACCTAACCCTGCAGGTAAGAAGCTTTCGTATTTTATAACAGCCATAGAAAAGCAGACAAAACGCCCAGTAACCCAGGCACATTCTTTTCCTGTGACTGGGGTGACCAACTCGTCCCAGGTTGCGTGGAACTTTCCAAGCGTTAGCACGAAGGTCCATCGTCTCAGGAAATCCCTTCAGTCCTTGTTGGAAACTGACCTTGTGCCTCCTGGGAGCCCCCTCAGTCCTGAGAAAACTGGAATTGTTGCTCACCCTGCCCGTAACCCTCCTTATACACCTGCTCTTTGATTGAGCCTCATCTGGCCAGAAAGGATGCTCTGTTGCCACCCATTACTCACAGAGAATATGGTGCAGACGGGGCCAAGGAAGGTCCATACAAATCCTTTGTGTGTGTGGAGCCAGCATCTAAGAGAAAGATGGAAATAGATGCAAGAATATGTTGGCCCTTATGGGTAAAGTATCAGTGAGTAAACATAGACCTCACCTTACATAATTTCCTCCTACCTCCTTTATTATTATTATTATTATTATTATTATTATTATTATTATTATTATTGATTTTTTTGGTAGGAACATTTAACCTAAGATCTACCTTCCTAGTAAATTGTAATTATATAATACAATATTGTTAGTTATAAATACTGTACGCTATAGATTGCCCTACTTATTTATCTTTTATAATTGACACTGTGTATACATTCTTGACAGTGATGATTTTTTCACAGGTACATATTTATCGCCAAACTCATCAGATTGTATACATTAAATATGCACAGCCAGCCTTGCCTTATTAAAGTGGTTTTCAAAAAGATAAATTTATTTTTAAAAATTCTCTTAAGTCTTGGCCCCCAATATGATGGCTGAAAAAATAATAAATTTGTAAAGAAAAAAAAACAGGAATTGATATATTAATTTATGGTATATTGAACAAATATTGACTGTCTTCACTGTATTAGGACCTGTTCTTGAACTGAGGACCTAATTTTGATTAGGATAGGCTGGTCTTGGTCTGCAGGGAGGACCCAGCTGGGTGGGAAGGTCACCAATTAGATAATAGAAATAATTAAGGTGATAGGTTTTATGATCAAGTATGAGGAGCTATGAAAACATGTAGCTGGACTCATAGCCTGTCTGAGGTACAGGAGATTCAGATAGTTGAGAAGGGTTCCCTGAGGGAACTAATTGTGTTTATGCTGGCCATGGTCCTGTGGAGAAGACAAAGACCATGGGAATTTGCATGTACCTGGTGGGTGTTCCATAAAGGTGAGGTCTAGAAGCTGCAGAAATGGCCACAATCACAGCTGGAACTCCGTAGCCCACAGGGAACATGAGCCATTTCATTAGTCTGTTCATGCTGGAGTAGTTGACCATGGTCAGGTTGCGTGCAGTGAGGAAGAGGTGCAGGCCCTCCAGCAGCATCCAGGTGAAGGAGGCCAGGTAGAGGTAGTGTAAGGCACCTGCGATGATGGCGCACAGCACCTGGGGGAGGAGTAAGAGTCACCAGGGAGGAGCCAGGGGAGAGCATGGCCCAGGAACTTTTCTTTACACTGACATTAAGTTTAGAGCATCTGACGTTAGACCAAGGTCATGAAAAGTAAAGATGTTTGGGAATTAATGCCAGCATCGCCTACCTTGGCACCACCTCGCCAACCTCCCCTAGAAACCAAGGCCATTTTATTAAGGTGTCAGTGCAGCATGGCTCCATGGACTCAGCATCCCCTGGGCAGGGCAGGGGGTCCTTTGGGACAATGTCAGTACCTTGAGCTCAGTTCTGTCAATGGCTGTGAGGAAGAGAAGGTGGGCCAGGAAGAGGCAGACTGAGAGGTGCAGGTGGAGTGAGGTGCTGGTGTTCTGGATGGCTTTGCACAGCAGGAAGGTGATGGCTGCCAGGAGGAGGCACAGCAGAGAGAGGCTCAGCCCCACGTAGGTGATCACAGCCAGGGTGGGATCCTCCTCCTGGGACCCAGGAAAGAGGGATCACAGTTACACTTTTGTGCTTTGGCATAATGAACCATCCACCATTTTCACTTTTATTTTCAGTTGCAACAAAATCAGGAATGGAAGAATTTGATAAATTTATGATGTTTATGGATAATGTTAGAATTTTCTGGGGTTCTGAACTGATTAATCCAGACCCTGGAAGAATTGAGGGATAGGAGAGTCCTTACTGAAGACCAAGCTCTGGAACTCATAGGTTTTATTTTCCTTTAGACTTTTGAATATAACTAAGCTTATAGGTTACCACATGGGTGTCACAGAGGCATGAAGCTCTGAGTTAAGCACCATCCTTCATCCTTATTAGATGATTCTGTGTGACAGTGTCTGTACCTGGAGATTCGATGTCCAGTTATCAACTCCCCATCCCAGACTCCACTCACCTCATCCCAACTGAGCCCAAGAGACAACAGCTGTTGCTTGCTGGTCACTAATTCCTACAGACTTAGAACTGGATCCTGGGTTAAAGGAGGAAAACCACTATGCTTTTGAGGGTGGTAGCTTAAAGTTCCTATTTTCTCCCCCCTTTTTAAATATTAAAATTTATTTTTATGTCTATGTTTACAAGTTATCTTAAATCCATGAAACCAACAATTTCACTTTAGTGTAAGTAGGGAAAAAAATAGAAGTGTGAAAATAATCAAGAAAATGGAGGTAAAATGTTCAAAGTCAGTGCATCTGTTTAAAGAGCAATATGGTATTGTAACTGTTTTTGTTTTTGCAATAAATTTGTAAGACTGAAATTGTTTCCTAAACAAATGTTTACAAATAAATACCAAGCCCTCCAGGTGACTTTGATGCATATTACATTTTGAGAATCTTTGGCATAAGGAAAAAATACTAACTCCTCTACCACAAAATGACTCTGGGTGGTAAAAACACAATGCAACACAAAGACAATGAAGAACTACACACCTGGAACCTTTGTAATTTTTACTAACCAATGTCACCTCAATAAATTTAATAAAATAAATAAAAATTTAAAATAAATAATAAATAAATAGCTCATAGATTAATAAGAAATATACAAGGGCTGTTGGGAAAGTATCTAGCCATGTAATATGAAAAATAGAGGCATTTATGGTTGGATTTTTTCTGGACAACCCTCATATATCAACAAGCCAGGAAAAAAATGTAGCAAGATGTGGACAACTTGTTTCCAGAGACAGAAATACAAATTGCTCTTGAATGAAAATGTTCCATTTTACCTATGATAAAAAACAAAAACAAAAAAAAATTATCCTAGATAATTTATCCTATATATTTACTTCTTAGATGGATAAAGACCCAAAAATTTTATAATAATCTTGTGGTAAGGATGTGAGAAATTATACACTTTCATGTAATGCTGGTGGGAGTGTTCACAGGTATGACCTCTAAATATTGAAATATGTAAATATCTATCAAATTACAATTATGTATTTGACCCAGTATACATTCTAACTAAATACTCAAACAAGAACAATGAAGTATATGTAAATCATTACAACTTTATTTGTATTAGGAAATAATTGTGAAAGAAAATGCCCACTATGAGAATACTTGATTTGTAATTTACAGCACATTCACACAATCAAATGCAATGTGGCAATAAAAATAATGGATTTCTTTGTAGACTAGAATAGAATAATCTATCAGATGTTATAATAAAAACACAAAATGCACAACAGTGAAAAAATGCTACCGTGTGAGTGAAAAAAGGAGGACCAAGAACAAACACATGCATTATTTTTACAAGTATACAATATCCATAGAAAAGTGCAGGAGAAACAATATTGGTTGTTTAAAGCAAGAGAAACTAGGTGTCTGGGGTTAGGAGTGAGATGAGAATCTTCATTATTCTGTTTGAATTTGAAACACAAATATTCTAACTCTTCAATAAATATAAAAGAGTAAATAGATAAAAAGTATGAATATTGGGTTATCTAGCAACATAGGAGAAAACATGGCCTTGAAGGGTTTTTCACAATCCTGGGGGCTCCTGTATGGTCTGACCATTGACTATGATCCCTTCCATGCATATTTTCATGTGGATGCTCATAATAAATACTTGTTACTTGAGGTCAACTGAGTGAGTCTCTGGTGTGATGATCCAAAGAAAGTAACCAGCTCACCTGACCAGGGGAGGATGCAAACATGACTTGTGACCCACCTGCACTCACTGACTCCCCAGCTCCCTCTCAACTCTGCTATCACCATAACTTCCTTTCTGCACCCCTGTCATAAAGACCCCTGTGGTAAGCAGAATGCTAATTTGGCAACTGTATCCCCACCCACTAGTGCACACTCATCTTATTCTAGGCTTTTAATCAAATACCAATCCAGGTGCTGCTGTGAAGGAATTTTGCAGATGAAATTCAAGTCTTACATCAATTCACTTTAAAAAGGGATTTTATCCTGGGGACTGGGGGGCTGACTTAATCAGGTGAGCCCTTAAAAGAAGTAGGCTTTTCCTGGAGAAAAATTTGATGTGTGAGAGTTTCTGCAGGCCTCCAGATGAGAACACGGTTAACATTGTGAAAGGGCCACATGAGAAGGAACGCAGGTGGCCACTAGTTGCTACATATGGTTCCCTAATGCCAACTAGCAAAAACGAAGACCTTAGTCCTACAACCACAAGGAATTGAATTCTGCCAGCAACTTAGGAGCTTGGGGGCGACCCCAAGTCTCAGATGAGAAGCTTATAAAACTTACAACCCTGACCCAAAGAAACTGTGAGTTAATAAATTTATTTTTTTAAGGTGCTATATGTGTGCAGCTCCTTCCCAAAGCTCTCACCTGAACATCGTCATGGACCATGAGGACAGCAAAGCTGCTGAGGTGGGTACACTGGCAGGTGGTGCTGGTGAGTTTGGTACCCACAGCCCAGCAGCCTGTGGTGGCCCAATGACCACATCCATTCTGGCCATGCTCCCAGAAGACGCAGAATGCCTTCTGCCTTGGCCCAAGGATCACTGACTGTAGGAATAAGGTACAGGTGTGAGCTGTGGTTCTCACAAATGCTGCCCCAAAGCTGGCTTGTAAAGGTTTACCTGGGGAGATGATGCAGCATTGGGGAAGCTCCCTGAACCCCAAGGCTATGCCCAGTACTCAGGCTTTTTTTATACCCACAGCCCAATCCCACTAGGACTCACATGTTTGAAGACAAAGGTGACTGGTGTGTTGAGGTTCTGGGTGTTAATGTTGCTCATAAAGGCAGAGGTGACATTTGAAAGCAGGACGGGGGAGACTTCCTGCTCCAAGCCCTTGTGTGCCTCATAGAGAACTGCATGATTCTCAGTGTCCAGAACCAGGGGGGCCTCAGCCAGCAATCTGCCCATCCCTGGGGTGGAAACAAGGCCCACCACACCACGGCCTGTAGGACAAGCCTAAGGTTGACATCTTGGAGTGCCCAACAGGCCCCCTTCCTCCTCAGATAGACCCTGTTCTTTTACCCATCATAGCCCATGGTTGCCTTTAAACTTTAATTCTATTTGTCACATCCTTGGACAGCTTGTCCCACTGTGAAGTCTCAGGGACCTCTCCATCTCAGTCATTACCTGAGTCACCAGATTCCTGCACCATATCCCAGTTCATCATCATCTTTGCTTGGTTTTGGCTTAAGGTGACATTCCTATTTCCTTGCTCTTGCACCATCAGGGACAGTTCTATGAGTTGTGTGAGTTACATAAGAAAGTTGGATTAGTAATTGTGTCTGCAATTATTGCTATAATACCATTGTTATGTCATTATATATTTTATATATATTATGTTATGTTATACACCAAATTGTATCTGTAATATTATCATATGTACCAAATGATGCCATTATTTTATATATATTATTATAATATGCATATTTTATATACATAATAAAGATATAAATGTGTATCATCTGAATTTACAAAGGATTATAAGAGAAACTATGAGAAAATTTTCAACAAGTTAGATAACCTGAATAAACAAATTCTTACAGATACTCAAACTAAAAAAGTAATGAAAGAAGAAATAGAAAGTCTAAAGAGATGTATAACAAGTAAGGAGATTGAATTAATAAGCAAAACTTTCCAAAATGAAAACTCCAGACAGACCTGAATTTTACCAACCACTTAAGGAAGAATTAACACAAATCCTTTGTAAACTCCACCAAAAAAAATGAAATAGAAAGGAACAAGACCTAAATAATTCTATGACACCACCATTACTCTAAAAGCTAAACCAGAGGAAGACATCACAAGAAAAGAAAACTATAGACCACTATCTCTTATAAACTTAGATGCAAAAACCTTCAACAAAATGTTAGAAATAAATTTATCCAATGAGGCTCAAGATTTATGTACTAAAAACTAGAAAAAATTGCTGAAAGAAATTTTTAAAAACCTAAATAAATCAAAACACATCCTATATTTATGGATTGGAAGACAATATTTTTAACATGGCAATATTCCTCAAAGTGATCTATAGATTCAATGCAATACTAACAATATCCAAACAGCATTTTTTGCAAAAATAGAAAAACTCATCCTAAAATTTATATGGTATTGCAAGAGGCCCCAATACCCAGTCTTGAAAAATGAAAAATAAATTTGGAGCATTCACACTTCCAATTTCAAAACTTATTACTAACCTCCAGTGATCAAATTACTGGCATAAGGATAGACATATAAATCCAACAAAATAGAATTGAGAGTCTAGAAATAAATCTATTCATTTATGGTCAATGATTTTCAACAAGCTCCTTCAATAAGAGAAAAAATAGTATTTTCAATAAAAGGTCCTGGGGCATCTGGCTATCCACAAGCAAAATAAGGAAGTTGGACCCATACCTTATACAATACACAAATATTAGCTCAAAATGGGTCCAAGACCTACATTTAAGAGCTAAAACTAAAAGTTATTAATAGTAGAAAATATGGGAGTAACTCTTCACGGCCTTGGATTTGGCAATTGATTCTTAGATATGATATAAAATGCACAAACAACAAAAGAAAATATAAATGAAATGGACTTCATCAAAATTTAAAGCATCTGCTCATTAAAGTGAAAAGACTATGAAGAAAGTGAAAAGACAATCTGTGGAATAAGACAACATGTTTGCAAATCACATGTCTCATAAAGGTATACTATCAAATACAGTAAACTCTCAGCTAACCAGTACTCATGGGGTTTGGTAGGTGCCAGACAACTGTAAGTAGGCTCTCCATTAACTGAAAATCAAGCAACTGGCACTCTCAAGCAACCAGGTTTTGCCAGTTGCCAGTTGCTTGAGAGTGCCAGTTGCTTGAGTTCCAGTTAACAGAGAGTCTATTGTATATAAAGAACACTTAGAACTTAGCAACAGAAAGCCAAACAACTTAATTTAATAATAACCAAAAAGACTGGAATAGACATATTTCCAAAAAGGATACATAAATGTTCAACAATCACATGAAAAAATATTCAATATCATTAGTCATTAGGGAAGTGTAAATAAAAACTATAATGAGATGTCACCTGATATATACTACAAAGGCTATAATAAAACCAAAACAAAATGGAAGTAACAAGTATTGCTGAGGATGTGGAGATTACAACACTTGTATATTCCTGGTGGGGATGTAAAATGGTGGAGCCATCTTGGAAAGATATTTTGGTGGTTCTTAACTGCTGAACATATAATTGCCATATCGCTCAGTAGTTCAACTCCTAAGTATGTATGCAAATAACTGAAAACAGTTATTCAAACAAAAATTTGTACACCAATATTCATAGTAACTCTATTCACAAGAGTAAAAAGGTGCCAACAACTTAACCATCTATCAATGGATGAATGGATAAACGAAAGGTGATATATCCATACAATGGAATATTATTCAGCCATAATAAGGAAAGAAATATGATATATGCTACATCATGATGAACCTTGAAAACATTATGTTAGGGATTTCCAATCAAGATGGTGAAGTAGATACATGCTATGTTCACATCCCTCAGGACCACATCAATTACAACTAAACTGCAGAACAGTCAACATTGAGAATTGCCTGAAGTCTGGCTGAACCAAAGCCCTACAACTATGGACATACACAAGAAGCCACTTCAAGACTGGTAGGAGGGGCAGAGACATAGAATGGGCTAGTATCACACCCACATGTGACCATTAAAAATCAGGAGGGATATCTCAGCAGTGGATGTCCCCTCTTAGAGGAGTGAGGGGTCCCAGCTCCACACAAGGCTCCTTAGCCCAGGGTTTCAGTGCCAGAGAGAGAAGTCCCCATAACTTCTGGTGGTGCAAACCAGCAATGATTGTGGTGAGTAAGCTGGAGGGAGCCTGAAGTCCTACGCACTCCTCTTAAAGTGCCAATGCACAGATTTACTCACTGACAGATTCACTCTCTCTAAGCTCCAGCACTGGGGCAGCAGCTTGAAAGGCACCAGGGACTTATGGGAGGTACTGAATTATCTAATTTAGGGATGAGGGCTGGAGGGGCAGCTTTCTCCATTAGGGAAAAACTGATGGAAGCCATTGTTTCTTTGTTGAGTCCTTACCCTCCTTGTGTGTAGATGCAGGCAGACACCATATCTGAGTATCCATCAAACTGGCTATCAGCTTTCATTGGCCTCACCCTAGGATTCTCTGAGACCCCATCCCACCCAACTTTCTGGCAAACATAAGCCATTTCCCATGGCATTTCTGTACAACCTGTTTTAGTTCATGCTACAGACTTTCCTAAAATTTCTCAGTTTCACAAAACCCAAACAAGCAGCACCCAGTTTTGGCATGTCCCATACCTCTGGATGAGCACCCCTAAGTCTGGCACTAGCATCAGCTGGCCTTGATTCACAAATTGACCTATGGAGGCACATCCAAGCCCACTGAAGCCACCAGCCATGTGGAGATTTCTTTATGGCTTATACCAGGTGGCCTCAGGTAGGGCACAAGCTGTGACTAAAATTTGTTTATAGTGGGTCCCTTGCCATGAGGCCACAGAGCTGGCATGCCTGGTGGCCAGCTTCAGACCAAGCCAAAACATCACCCTGCTGCCTCCAAAACTGATGCACCCAAAGGGCACATTAACCAGGAACAGAGCCCCACTGAAGCAAACCCTGCTCTGTAAGGTCAGTCCTTGCACCACAGTTCCTCCACTGTAGTCATGGCCAGTCCTCACAACCAATCAGCCTGAGGGTCAATCCCTCCCACTGACATGCAAACAGTAACCAAGGCTCAACTACAACAGGAGGGCACACACAACTCACACAAAAAACACACCTGGAGCACCCAGCTCTGGTGACCAGAAAGACTGTGCCACTGGTCCCCACAGGACATTTACTACATAAAGTCCTCTGCTAAGGAAGCATAGCTGCCTTATCTAATACATATAAAAAATATAGGGGGCAGCCAAAATGGAGAGATAAAGAAACATGTCCCAAATAAAAGAACAGAACAAAGCTCCAGAAAAAGAACTAAGCAAGATGGAGACAAGCATTCTACCAGACACACAGTTCCAAATACTGGTTATAAGGATGGTCAATGATCTCAGGGAGAACTTCAACAAAGAGATAGAAAACATAAAAAGTAACCAGTCAAAAATAAAGAATATAATAACTGAAATAAAGAATGCATTACAGGGGATCAACAGTAGATTAGATGAAGCAGAGGACTAAATCAGTGATTTAGAAGATAAGGTAGCAGGAAACACCCAATTAGAACAGAAAATAATAATAATAATAATAATAGTTTAAGGTGCCTCTGGGATAACGTCAAGCATACCAACATTCACATCATAGGGGTACCAGAAGGAGAAGAGAGAGAGCGAGGAACTGAAAACCTATTTGAAAAAAATAATGACAGAAAACTTCACTAATATGGCAAAGGAAATAGATATAGAAGCCTAGGGAGCACAGAAAGTCCCAAACAAGATGAACCAAAAAAGGCCCACACCAAGACATACCATAATTAAAATTCCCAAGGTTAAACACAAAGAGGAAATTTTAAAAGCAGCAAGAGAAAAGCAGTTAAATACCTACAAGGGAGCTCCCATAAGATTTTCAGCTGATTTCTCAACAGACAGTTTGCAGGCCAGAAGGGAGTGGCAGGAAATATTCAAAGTAATAAAAAGCAAGGACCTACAAACAAGATTACTCAGCAAAGCTATCATTTAGAATGAAAGGACAGAATAAGAGCTTCCCAGACAAGAAAAAATCTAAAGGAGTTCATCACCATCAAACCAGTATTACAAGAAATCTTAGAGGGACTACTTTAAGATGAAAAGGAAAAAATATATCAAAAATACGAATAATAAAATGACAGTAAATATAGTTCTATCAACATTTTCTTTAAATATACATGGATTAAATGCACCAATCAAAAGATAGGGTAGCTGAATGGATAAGAAAACAAGACCCTTATATATGCTGTTTACAAGAGACTCACTTCAGCTTGAATGTCACACATACACTGAAAGTAAAGGGATGAGGAAAAAATATTTCATGAAAAATTTTTTAAAATCTGAGGTATGGGCTCAAGGAAGGCTTCATAAACCTGACCTGAAAAGCAAGGGAAGTAAAAGCAAAAATAAATGAATGGGACTATATCAAACTAAAAAGCTTCTGCACAGCAAAAGAAACCATCAACAAAGCAAAGAGACAGCCAACTGAATGGGAGAAAATATTTGCAAACAATGCATCAGATAAGGGTCTAATATCTAAAATATATAAAGAACTAATACAACTTAACAACAACAAAAAAGCAAACAACCCAATTATAAAGTGGGCAGAAGAACTAAACAGAGACTTCTCCCACAAAGAAATACAAATGGTCAGCAGACATATGAAAAAATGCTCATCCTCATTCGCTATCAGGGAAATGCAAATCAAAACCACAATGAGATATCACCTCACACCTGTTAGAATGGCTATCAACAAGACAAGGAATAACAAGTACTGGAGAGAATGTGGAGAAATAGAAACTCTCACACACTGCTGGTAGGAGTGCAAACTGGTACAACCACTGTGGAAGATGGTGTGGAGGTTCCTCAGAAAATTGGGAATGGAGTTACCATATGACCCAGTAATCCCTCTTCTGGGGATCTACTCAAAAAACTTGAAAACCTTAGTCTGCAAAGACTTATGTACCTCAATGTTCATTGCAGCGCTGTTCACAGTGGCCAAAACATGGAAACAACTGAAATGCCCTGTAACAGATGCCTAGATAAAGAAGCTGTCATACATATATACAATGGAATATTACTCAGCTATAAGAAAAGATGAAATACTGCCATTTACAACAAAATGGATGGACCTAGAGATCATCATGCTAAGTGAAATAAGCCAGATAGAAAAAAACAAAACCTGTATGACTTCACTCATATGCGACATATAAAACTGAAAGCAATAAAGAAAAAACAAACAAACAAACAAAAAAACCCATGGACACAATCAATAATTTATTTGGGGACAAGTGGGGAGGGGATGGGGAAGTGGGAGAGGGTGGGATAGGAGGGAAGGGGAGCTAAATATATGGTGATGGAAAGAGAACTCACACTGGGTGGAGAACTTATTATACAACAAGTTGACAATGTACTGTAGAATTGTACACCTGGAACCTATGTAATTTTAGCTAACCAATGTCACTCCAATAAGTCTAACAATAAATTAAAAAAAAATAATTAGTGTGACTCATTAATAAAAAAAATAAACAACCCAATTAAAAAGTGGGCAGTAGATCTGAACAGACACTTCATCCATGAAGACATTCAAATGGCCAACAGACATATGAAAAAATGTTCAACTTCATTAGCTATTAGGAAAATGCAAATAGAAACCACAAGGAGATACCACCTCACACCTGTTAAAATGACTGTTATCAACAAAACAAGGAATAACAAGTGCTGGAGAGGCTGGGGAGAAAAAGGAACCCTTGCACACTGCTAGTAGGAATGTAAACTGGTACAACTGCTATGGAAGACAGCGTGGAGGTTCCTCAGAAAATTGGGAATGAAGTTACCATATGACCTGGCAATCGCCCTTTAGATTATCTACCCAAAAAATTTGAAAACTTTAATCCACAAAGACTTATGTATCAGCTGTAAATGATACATTAAAACAATTGGATATAATTGACATTTACAGGACACTCCATCCTATAACAGAAAACTATGCATTCTATTCTAGTGCACATGGAGCATTCTCAAGGATAGACCATATGCCAGGACACAAAACTAGCATCAGCAGATTCAAGAAAATTAAAATCATACAAAGCATATTCTCAGACCACAAAGCCTTGAAATTTGAGATCAATTGCACAAAAAAACACAGAAAAAATACATATACATGTAATTTAAACATGTTATTTTAAAATGACTAGATAAAAGAAGAAATAAAAGAAGAGATTAAAAATACATAGAAACAAATGACAATGAAAATACAAAAATTATTGGGATGCAGCAAAAGCAGCAATAAGAAGAAAATTTATATCATTAGAGGCCTATCTCAAGAAACAGAAAAGGAAAAAAAAAAAAACACAAGAAAACAACCTAACATCCTATCTTAAAGAACTAGAAAAAGAACAAAAAAAAAAAGCCTGAAGTCAGCAGAAGGGAAGAAAT
The DNA here is from genome assembly GCA_004026885.1 of Lyroderma lyra. Classification (NCBI taxonomy): domain Eukaryota; kingdom Metazoa; phylum Chordata; class Mammalia; order Chiroptera; family Megadermatidae; genus Lyroderma; species Lyroderma lyra. Next base: position 12,657 of record PVJL010003389.1, read on the forward strand.
AATAAAAACTAGAGCAGAACCAAATGAAATAGAGAACAGAAAAATAATAGAGAAAATTAATGCAATAAAGAACTGGTTCTTTGTGAAAATCAGTGAGATTGACAAACTCCTGGCTAGGCTAACCAAAGGATGAAAAGAAAGAACACAAATATTCAAAATTAGAAATGAAAGGGGAGAAATTACAACTGATACCACAGAAATACAAAGGATCATAAGAAAATATTATGAAGAGCTTTATGCCACCAAATTTAACAATCTTGAAGAAATGGATAAGTTTCTAGAAACATATAGTCTACCTAGACTGAACCAAGAAGAACTGGGCAATCTAAATAGATCAATCAACACTAAGGAATTTGAAACAACCATCCAAAACCTCCCCAGAGGCAAAACATCTCAGGACCAGATGATCTCACCAATGACTTTTATCAAGCAATCAAATAGGAACTAATGCCTATTCTCCTCAAACTCTTCCAAAAAATTGAAGAGGCAATACTTCCCAACTCTTTCCATGAGGCCAATATAACCCTAATATCAAAGCCTAGTATAATAACATAAAGAAAGAAAACTATAGACCAATATCTTTGATGAACACAGATGCAAAAATCTTAAATAGGGCTCCTAAATGCATTTCCTCCCACGCTCTGACCGCTGCCCAGGGTCTGTGCACTCTGTGTTCACTGACCATAGCTGTGGGCATGCCCTTGACCACCTACGTGAAAATGGTCACCGCCAGCCTCCTGGCTATATTTGCTGGGGCCCAAGTGGTGCACAGGTACTACCGGCCAGACCTGACAATACCTGAAATTCCACCAAAGCCTGGAGAACTCAAAACGGAGCTTTCAGGACTGAAAGAGAGACAACACAAATCTCAAATTTCACAGCAGTAGAAACTTCAAAATCCAACTCTGCCAAGAAATCTGTGAATATTATAAGTCTTAAATATATATTTTTGACATTTAATGAATCAAACTACTTGTCTGTAAGCACCTAATAATACAATGCTTACTAAAGAGGAGGTGCTCAGTAGATATTAACTAATGCATTGAGATTAATTTATGGTTTCACAATGTTTTTTGAAAACTGCCAAAGCTTATGGTTTCATAGTTATTTATTTGTGAATATCATGTGAGATAAGAGTCTTTGCAATGACTCCTACCCTTATAATTCTTGATTGTTTCTCTGAAAAAGCTTGACTATAACAGCAAATAGGAATTATAACCATAATAAAAGTGACATTCATGCAAAAAAATCCTAAGTAAAATACTAGCAAATAGAATACAACAATGCATTGAAAAGATTATACAACATGATCAAGTGGGATTCATCCCACGAACACAAGGATGGTTCAACATATGCAAATCAATCAATGAGATACACCACATAAACAAACTAAAATATAAAACCATATGATTATATCAATTGATGCAGAAAAAGCTTTGACAAGATACAACATCCATTTAAGATCAAAACACTCAATAAAATGGGTATAGAAGGAAAGTACCTCAATATAATAAAGGCCATATATGGCAAACCCTCATTTAATATACTGAATGGAGAATTGCTGAAGCCTATTCTCTTAAAATCAGGAACAAGACATGGCCATTCAATATAGAACAAGAAGTTCTAGTCAGAACAACCAGTCAAGAGAAAGGAATAAAGGGCATCCAAATTGGGAAAGAAGAAGTTAAACTGTCACTTTTTGTAGATGACATGATCCTTTATATAGAAAATTCTAAAAAACTTCACCAAAAAAAACTATTAAAAATAATAAACAAATACAGTAAAGTTGCAGGATATAAAATCAATGTACAAAAATCAATTGCATTTCTATATACCAACAACAAAATTTCAGAAGAGGAAATGAGAAAAACAATACCTTTCACAATCACAATAAAAAGAATAAAATACCTAGGAATAAACTTAACAAAGAACATGAAGGATTTATATACTGAAAACTATAAGACACTATTAAAAGAAATTGAAGAGGACACAAATTGGAAGAATCAACACAGTTAAAATGGCTATATTACCCAAAGCAATATACAGGTCGAACACAATTTCCATCAAAATCCCACAGACATTCTTTCAAGAAATAGATAAAAGAATCATCAGATTTGTACAAAACCCCAAAAGACTCCAAATTGCCAAAGCAATCTGACATAAAAAGAATAAGGCTGGAGGCATCACACTCCCTGATTTCAATCTATACTACAAAGTATCAATAATGAAGACAGCTTGGTATTGGCAGAACACACAGACCAATGGAACAGAATAAAAAACCCAGAAATACACCCAGAAATACATGGACAGATAATTTTTGACAAAGGAGCAAAAAATATGCAATTGGGAAACAAAATCCTCTTCATTAAATGGTGCTGGGAAAATTGAAAAACCACATGGAAAAGAATAAATATGAACTGCGAACTGTCACTATATACCAAAATTAACTCAAAATGGGTTAAATACCTCCACATAAGACCCAAAACAATAAACTGTATAAAAGAAAACATTGGTACTAAATTTATAGACATCGGGCTCAAGGAGGACTTCATGAACCTGACCTCAAATGCAAGAGAAGTAAAAGCAAAAATAAATGAATGAGACTACATCAAACTAAAAACCTTCTGCACAGCAAAAGAAACCATCAACAAAGCAAAGAGACAGCTAACGAAATGGAAGAAAATATTTGCAAACAATGCCTCTGATAAGGGGCTAATACCTAAAATATATAAAGAATTTGTACAACTCAACAATAAAAAAAAATCCAATTAAAAAATGGGCAGAAGACCTGAACAGACACTTCTCCCAGGAAGACATACAAATGGACAACAGATATATAAAAAATTGCTCTACTTCACTAGCTATAAGGAAAACGCAAATCAAAACCACAAGGAGATACCACCTCAAACCTGTTAGAATGGCTATAATCAATAAAACAAGGAATAACAAGTGTTGGTGAGGCTGTGGAGAAATAGGAACCCTCATACACTGCTGATGGGAATGCAAACTGGTACAACCACTACGGAGAACACTATGGAGGTTCCTTGAAAAATTAAGAATAGAGTTACCTTATGACCTGGCAATCTCACTTCTGGGTATCTACCCAAATAATTTGAAAACCTTAGTCCCCAAAGATATGCACCCCAGTGTTCATCGCAGCACTATTCATAGTGGCCAAATCATGGAAACAGCCAATGTGTCCTTTGATAGACAACTGGCTAAAGAAGCTGTGGCATATATACACAATGAAATTTTATTTAGGCATAAGAAAAGATTAAATAGGGCCATTTATGACAAGATGGATGGATCTTGAGACCATCATGCAAAGTGAAATAAGCCAGACAGAAAAAACCAAGAACCATCTGATTTCACTCACTTGTGGAACACAAAGCTGAAAGTAACAAAGAAACAAAAACTCATGGACACAATCAATAGTTTAGTGGTTAGTAGTTATCTGAGGGTATCGGGGAGGCAGGTGGGAGAGGAGGGAGGAAGAGTCAAGTACATGGTAATGGAAAGAGAACTGACTCTGGGTGGTGAACACATAATGCAATACATAGACGATGCACTGTAGCATTGTACAACTGGAACCTATGTAATTTTTGCTAACCAATGTCACCCCAGTCAATTTAACAGTTAAAAAAATGCTAAGGTAGCAATATTTATACCAGATAAAATAGGATTTAAAACCAAGGCTATAACAACAGACAAAGGAGGACCCAGTGGTCCCATTTCAGGGTATTTATAAAAAAAAAAAAATGCTACTTCAAGGGGACAAATGCAGCCATATGTTCATTGCAGCATTGTTTACAATGGCCAAGATGTGGAGGCAGCCTGGGTGTGCACTGATGGATGAATGGATAAAGATTAGTTGGTACACATATACAGTGGAATACTGCTTGACTGTAGAAGGGAATGGGTTCTTATCATCTGCAGCAGCATGGATATACCTGGAGGGTATTGTGATGAGTGGAGTATGTTAGACACAGAAGGACAGATGCATATAATTTCACTTATATGTGGAATCTAAAGAACAAAATAAACAAAACAGAAACAAACTATGGATACAGAGAATATTTTGATGGTTGTCAGATGGGAGGGGTGTTAGGGAGGTGGGTGAAAAAGGGCAAAGAATTAACAAGTACAAATTGGTTGTTACACAATAGTCATGGGGATATAAGGTATTAGCATAAGGAATATAACCAATAATATTGTAATAACTACAAAGTCAGACTATTAATTTCACAAACTCATCCTAGAAAAAGTGCTAAATTCCTCACTGCTGAATATCACTACAGACACCTTGGGAAGCTATGCACCAATGCCAACACCTAGTCCACCCTTCAAAGCAATTTTGGAACTCTTTTTCTGAAATGGCCATCGGAGCTGTCATCGTACCCAAAATCTGACAATTAAGTTCATGATCTTGCCATGGTGCGCTTACATTGGCAGCACTGTACAAACAACTGTTATGACACCTTACTGATATACAACAGCTCTGATGGTCATTCCAGAAAAAGAATTCCAAAATTGCTTTGATGGTGGCATCAGTGCACAGCTTCCCAAGGGCAGTACTCCAAAGGTGACTGTAGTGATAATCAACAATTAGGTATGTAGAAGTTTTTCTAGGATGAATTCGTGAAATTCATTGTCCAGCCTCGTATGTATGGTGGCAGATGGGTACTAGATTTATTGGGGTGATAGATGGAAGTGAGATTGGGGGCAGTGTGAAAAAGTTGAAGTACAGATCGGTAGTTACAAAATGGTCATGGGGATATAAAGTAAAGCATAGAGAACATAGTCAATAATATGGTAATAACTCTGCATAGTGCTAGGTGGGTACTAGACTAATCAGGGGATCACTTCTTAAATTATAAAAGCATCTAACTACTATGTTATATACCTAAAATCAATATAAAGTAATACAAAATGTGAAAATAAATAAATAAAGTATAAAAAATATTGTTGGATGAAAGAAGCAAAACTATAATGTCACATTTTATATATATATATATATATATATATATATATATATATATATATATATATATATATAAACTATCCAGAGCAGGCAAATCCATAGAGACAGAAAGCAGATTAGTGGTTGCCAGGGGCTGGGGGAATGGTGGAATGAGGAGTGAACTGCTCAGCGGGTACAGTGTTTACTTTTAAGGTGATGAAAATATTTTAGAAATAGAGATGATGGTTGTACTCCATGAATGCACTAAATGCCATTGAATTGTACACTTTGGTTAAAATGGTGAACTTTATGTTACATGAATTTTACCTCAACAAAACTTTAATATCAAATAATATTAAATTATGTTCTTCCAAATTTCATAATTTGTTTTCTTTTGAAGCCATTTCTATTTTATCTTAAATTTTTTATTATAAGTATTTTATTTGCTGATAATCTATGTTACAATGAAAAGGTATATTATTTAGTTTGGGTTTTTTTCCATTTCCTTTTAAACTTTTGTTTTACTATGTTTATGAGAGTACCTCAAAGATACAGGCATGGTCACTCAGCTCTAGTGAGACTAGAAGAGGAATGAGGTGGGGCATGGGCATAACAGAGCCTGGGGACAGATGGGGCTCCTTACCTGTGCCTGCAGATGAATTGAAGGTCAATGGCCCATTGGGCAAGGCCTTGCTCAGCAATCTCAGGACATGTTCCTGGCCGATGAGCAAGTTAGTGGCCACACAGTGTTGCTCTGAGCGGGGCAGGGTCTCCAGATCCCCAGGGGTCTCCAGTAGATCATCCACCACCTGTATGATGTCCTTGGGGAATAGGCCATACGCCAGAGAGGTTACATAAAGACTGCCCACTCAGTGCCAGTGAACAGAACCTAGAGATGGTCTTATTTGGGGGTAAAGGTAGTGCCGGAGGGATTCCCTGTCTTTGCTCCTGGAATCCAGCCACTCAGGTGTCAGCCCTGTTCATGAATGCCAATGATAGTATAAACCCAATGGGCAGGAATAGCAAGAGGAAATGTGTTAATAGGTGAATGTGGGTCTCACAGCGACTACAAATTCCCTTGTGACCACTTATCCCACCCATCCTGGGAGAGGTGGGGCCTCAGAGCAGGGCACCATTGTGTTGGGGTCTCTTGCTCCCAGACCAAGACTTCCCCAGGCTTCTATGGGATGCCTCCACCTGCCTCCCCCAGATCCTGCCCTTACCTGGATGGTGTCCTGGGCCAAGGCTGACTTGAAGTCTCTGCTCAAATTCTGGACTCTTTCAAAGAAGTGGGAGAGACTCTGGGGAGAGAGGAATGAGGGATCAGAACCTCACGCATGGTGGGGGAACTTGGGGAGAATGAGTGGGCACAGGGGCTGCCCCTGGTTCCGCTGGGGCCTCTCACCTGGCTCTTGATTCCAGGGGATGGGGTCCAGGTGGGGAAGGAGACCTCTGCAGGGGACAGAATGGCAGTTCATTAGGTGTGAGAGTGTGTGTGCGTGTTGGAGGCGGGGTCTGGGGTCAGGTCAGGCCAGGTACCTTCACATTGGGTGGTTTTTTGTTTATTCTGGAATCCGGGTTTGGGCACCCAGCCTTGGCGGCAGTGGCACGTATATGAGCCCAGAATGTTGTTGCAGAAAGTGGAGTTGTCACAGTGATGTTCACTGGAGCGGCACTCGTCCACATCTGGGGACACAAAGAAGGGGGTCAGGCCCGGTGCCACCCAGATCTGGCCCCTCTCCTCTCCATGTCCAGCCCACCCCTTGGCTAGAGGTGATGCCACCTGTGACTGCACATCCCCAAGTGGTGTGTGCAGGGGTGTGGGAGGTGTGCAGAGGCCTGACACACCGCAGGTGAGCCCTGTACATATATACAAATTGTGAAATATTGAAATACCTTCGTCCCAGTTAGTAATTAGCTACTGCCTGGGGTTCCCCAGGAACCTTCCCCTTGGCACCCCAACTACTTCCCTGGGAACCCCAGCTCTTTGCCCGTTTAGCCTCAAAGGCACAGCAGGGCACCCCCAGCATTCATTCTGCTTAGTTTGCATGGGGGCCGTTGACTATGTGATCAGAGGGTTTGAGAGTGGGTCTCTGGGAGTGCAGGGTATGAGCTCTGCACCTTCACAGATGGTGGTGTTGGGGCCATTGGGGGACCCGGGTATTGGCTTCCAGCCAGGGCGGCAGCGGCACTTATAACTACCCACGATGTTGAGGCAGTGGGTGGATTTGTGGCAGGGGTTTTGCTCCAAAGCACATTCATTCACATCTGAGGACAAAGCCAGAGCATCAGACCTTCCCCCCCTCCATTCACTGCACCCATCCTACCCCTTCTCTTAAATTCTTTAGCATTTCACAGTAAGGACATTCCCCATTATGCCCCATTTACCAGCTACCTAGCCTGTCAAGACACAACTTTGTGACGACATTTTCCACTGTAAAAACACCATAAGCTCAGAGTGTCCCTAAGGTGGACAGGGCAGGACTATGTGCATGCAGGTGTGATCCCAAAGCTGTGTGCCCTTGAGTGTGGTGCAGGATGGACTGTCAGGTGACCTATGATGAGCTTTTAACCAGGGAGGCTATAACACTGATAGTTCTCCACGTGTTGACACAGTAAGTGGTGGTGTGGCACCACTACCATCCAGAGCTGCACTCCTGCCCTTGTTAGAATAGAACCAGAAGCTCAGCCTTGCCCAGCCCAGGTCCCCATCTCCTCACTGCCTGCACTGAGGACACACCGTTCCTGAAAGTGCTGCCACCTCTTCTCTGCCAAAGCTGGTTATGGCAGTTTCCTTTAAGATTGGCTCAGCAGGATAAAGAAGAGGTGATGTAATACTTATGTACAATGGAATATTACTCTGCCACAAAAAAGAATGAAATCTTGCCATCTGCAACAACATGGATGGACACAGAGGGCATTATACTGAGTAAAATAAGTTAGACCGAGAAAGTCAAATACCATATGATCTCACTTATATGTGGAACCCAATAAAACAAAACAAATAAACAAAGCAAAACAAAAACAGACACATGGAAACAGAAATCAAATGGATGCTTGTCAGAGGACAGCGGGGTTAGGGGGGTAAAAATGGAAAGGGGAATATAGTCAATAGTAGTGTGACAACTTTGTACCGTGAGAGAGTGCTGAGCACATTGTAAGGTATATAAGTGTCGGATCACTATATTGTACACCTGAAACTAATGTAATGTTGCATACCAACTACACTTAAATTTATTTGTTTTGTTTTTTGTTTTTTGCTTTTTTGGTATGTTGGGTAGTTCCCTGGCTGGGAATCGAACCCAGGCCGCAGCGCTGACAGCGCCAGCGCCAAAGCCTTAAGCAACTACACCACCAGGGAACTCCCTACACTTAAATTTAAAAATTAAATTAATAAAAAAGATGAACTCTGCAGGGAGGGTGTCCCCATTTTTCAGGCAGAAAACTGAGGTAAAGAGGGAAACTGAGTCATGGCAGCTGGACTTCTGATTAAGGCTCTTACCTACTTTCTCCTTAGCCTTTCTCAGAGCCAGAATGACACCTCCCTCTGCTCACATGTGACAAATGATGAAGGGGAAGGGTCTGGGGGTGCTCACAGGGGCTCCACAGGGAACCCCAGGCCCCGAAGGCCCTGCTGCCTCCCTGCTCTGTGGCGGAACCTTTCGAGGAGACAAATCCTTGGGCAGGGCCTCGGCAGCCCCTTGGCACGTGGGGAACCTGAGAATCTTCCCCCACTCCTCGGGCGGTGGGACCTGCCCCGGCTCCCCCAGTCCAGTCCGGCCTCGCAGCGTCTTCCTGGAGCCTCTACCTTTACACAGCTTCGGGTCCTCGGGGTTGAGCTCCAAGCCAGGGGGGCACCTGCAGGTGTAGCTGCCCTGAGTGTTGACACAAACGCTGCGGTTTTTACAGATTCCGGGGTTCAGCTGACATTCGTCTGTGTCTGCAAGGGGAAGGAGAGGGTGATGGACGCCTGCAGCCGGGGGTCAACTTCGTGCAGGAAGTCAGCCATATTTCCTGGCGTGGCAGCATCTGGAAGGCCCCACTGTCTCCTCCCAGGTGCGTGGCCTAATTAACATGGAGGCGTCTCATGGGTGAATGTGGTGGCTGAGTTGTTCTGTTGTCCAGACGTGACCAGAAGCAGCCCAAGTCCTCCCAGTCTGCCAGCTCTGTCTTTCTCAGCCTCCTTGGGCAACTCCCGGGTGGGCAGGACGTCAGAGCCACCCGCGTCCCAGCCTGAGCATTTGCACAAAGACCAGGGTGGGCCTTCCCGGGAACTGAGTGCAGGAGAAATGCTGCATTTCCGGGACAGAGCGTGTCTTGGCTCCCAGTGGTGGCCTTTGTCCTAACTCCCCCGGGGTGCGTGCCGCTGGCTGAGTTCTTGGAATCCTGGGGACAGCGCTCTCCTGTCCTTGCTAACTCTGAGACTCCAGCTCCATGGAGATGGACTAAGACCCACCCCTGGGCCAGGCCCTCAAGGAGGAGGCTTTCGGGCAGGAGCCTAGAAAATGAGGATGCGTGACAGGACAGGGCCACCCAGACAGTGGGCACCAGATTGTGGTGGACAAAGGGACTCATGTCCAGCCATGCAGCACTGGGGCAGTGAAGGTGCCTCTTCTGATCCCCATGATGGCATCCCCTGGACTGGCAGGAAGCGGTGATAATCCACATGAGTAAGGCCAGCAGTGCACAGGGCTGGGTAGCTGATGGCTGAGAGTGACAGGGGTTTCTGTCATCTGGCCCTTTGACCTCTCACCAGGATGCAGACCTGGGGACCCTGAGTGGGGCTCAGCCTCCATCTTCTGTCCTTCAGTGGTCTGGGTCCCCATGGGGCCTGGCCTGACCTCCTCGGGGGAGGGCTGGGGTAGTGGTCCCCAATGACACCCTCTTGTCATCTGGTCCAGACAGGAGCCTTTTCTTTCACCCAGCTCTCTGAGTTTGAGGCAGAGGGTCAACGTCATCCTTCCCAACCCTGACATGGTCCCAGTCTTCCGAGGTGCCCTCAGGCTTGTGAAATTATTGGGGAGGGTCAGGGTGGGGCTTTGCTCAGGGAACTAGATGGAGGCTGAGTGGCTGAGAATCGGGGCCAGGGTTCCAGGAGGCATCTTCTCTGGGTGGCGATGTTGGCCAGAGGCAGGGCCAGCCGGGGAAGGTGGTCCTGAACCTCCCTTCTCCCAAGTTTCGTGACAAGGCACCCAGGTCCATTGTGGCCCAGGGGCTCTGAGAGGACTCCGGTGTTGCCGAGCCTGTATGGGCTCCAGTGGGGGCGGGTCTCGCACTGGCAGATACTGATGATGGTGAAGGGGATGGCTATTGGATGCACTGCACCCGGAGCTCCTGGAGTATCTTGCATGCCACCTCTCATTTGTTTTATGCCCATGAGATGCCAGGTGAGCAAGGAGCATGTTCTGAACTTCTGGAAGTGACCTCTGCAGAGTTCTGAGCCTCAGGGTTCAGGGAGGGTCAGGAGACCCAGTGGGGGGTGCCTGGGAGAGTCCTTTGATGCCTGGAGAAAGTGGGGCAAGGAGCCGAGGGAGTGGCCTCCTGCTCATAGCAGACCCCGTGAGCCATGACACTGGTGGACATGTCCTTGGGTACGGCAAAGGCTAGATGCTGAGGTGGCCAGGTGCACAGATGACCCAGCTGAGCCCGTCGCAAAGCTAGGTCTTCAGGTGGCAGGTCCTGATCCAAACCAGCAGGCTGATCTCTTCCCATTACCCCCCTCGAGGTCCCAGCTCTCCTACTTCACCCTCTGCCCAGCAGCTTGAGCCCCTTCTCTCAGCCCTGCTCTGACTCCAACACAGCAACACACCTCAATAACCACAACTCCAGGGGGTTCCCTGGTGGTGTAGTGGCTTAAGGCTTCGGCGCTCTCAATGCTGCAGCCTGGGTTCGGTCCCCAGCCAGGGAACTACCCCCCCCAAAAAAATAAAAATAAAAATAAAAAATAACCACAACCCCAGCTGTGCCGTGAGGCTCGTAACAGTCCAGGCACACGAGTGGGATCCGTGACCACCACACGGTTGTGCAGGTTGCTCACTGCACAGGGGTGTCCAGCCAAAGAGGCGAGTGGGGGCGGAAAACCAGCTCGCTCTCCCAAACACCATGTTCCACCCGAACATCAGGGAAAGGCTCTGTCCTCTGCCAGGCCACGTGTTTGGGGCACAACATTCATCCCCAGAGACCCCTGTGGACCAGCAGTGGAGTGGCTGAGGCCTTCCTGCTGGGCCCCGCCCAGATGCAGGAGCCCCTTTCCTCCTAACAGGGAGGCGCTGCGGCCCTCTGCGCACAGGGCGGGAGGGAAGAGGCTGGGCCCCAGGCTGCAGGCTCTTCTCTCCACAGCAGCGTGGGTCTGTGGACCCTGCACAGAATCCTCTGGGATCCTCGACTCAGCCTCCCACTCCCCTGTCTGTATTCTGCACTAATCCCCTCTTTGGGTGAGTCATGGCTCCTGCCGGCCCACGGCTGGCCCCATCTGCCCTGCCTGAAGGCCCTTTGCTGCCCACCTGCTGCCCCAGAAAGGTGATGCATGGAGGCCTGGCTCCTCCTGGGCCCCTGGTGAGGTGATAGACCAGACCAGCTGCTCTCAGAGCACCCACCTTGGGGCACAGTCCCCTGGGATGACCATCAGGAGACAGTGAGTTAGGTTACAATGATTATAATCTAAAAACCCAACGGCTGCCACTGGGGTCTCATAGACCTTCCCAGCAGTTCTGTGAGGTAAGCACCATTGTCAGCTTTTACAGATGGGTAAACTGAGGCACAGAGGTACAGTAACACATCCAAGGTCATTCAGTTAACAAAGGACATAGCTACTTTTATTTTCTTCTATAAAAGATAGGGGCTCTCTGTCCCCACTCAGACCCAGGCGCCGTACCTGTAACCAGGGCCCTGCCCCTCTGTATGGTGCAGCAATGGCTCTGGTGACCCCAAACCTCATGAATGGAGAGGTGGGGATGCGAGGTCATTCTTACCTCGACATGTGTTCTCACTCTCATTTCGGAACACTGTTCCCCCAGAAACAAGCTTGTATCCTGGGTTGCACGTGCAGAAGTAGTTCCCCTCTGTGTTCTGGCAGTCTGCGAACTGGCCACAGGACACGGTCGGCGGTGGTCCGCACTCGTTGATATCTGGAACACAACAGGGCAAAGGGTCACCTCCCAAAGCGTGAGCCCCTCAGGGAAGAGATGCTCATCCCCTACCTGAAATCCTCCCCAGCTTGGGGCCTGATGCATAATCAGTGTGGGGTTTTTCTGTTTTGTTTTGTTTTGTTTTGTTTTGTTTTGGAAAGAATTAGACTGTCAGGCAACATGGCTGTGGCTGGGCTGCGGCTGGATCTAGCCATTCCTGAAGTGAGATCCATCAGCTGGGCTCTTCTCTGCTTTCTGGCTGCCGAAGTGGGCGGAAGTGGAGGGAGTGAAGCTCTGCATCCCCCTCCCCAGTCCTGGACTGGAAAACTGAGGCACAAATTCCAGACTGCTGGAGGCCCAGCTCCTCTCTTTCTAGGGAGCCATGTTTATTCATGTCTTATTTTTCACCTTCATGTGCTTTCCTTTCTTTTTTCTCTGTCCTTGATGACAGTCCAAGGACAACTGAGGTCCCCAACCACCACTCATGTCCCATGGGCACTGGGCTGTGCTCCACAATCCCTCCGCCACCCCCAAGCCTCTGTACCATCACAATACTCATCGGGGCTGGTGAAGATCTCCCCAACTGAAGAAGTGAATCCCGGAGCACAGCGACAGGCGGTGGCATTGACACATGTGGAGCCTGACGGGCACCAGCTAGCACAGGCCGTGGTGACAGAGGCTGTGGGGATGGAGACAATGTTCAGAATCCCCAAGAAATGGAGGAAGCCAGCTGTCAGCTGGGGGTCCAAGAGTAGAGAAAGGTAGGGAGAGATGGCTATCAGAAGAGGAAGAGCTCAGAAAAAAAATGGACACTTAGGAAAAAAACAAATAGCTTTCTCATATCTAGAAGACCATCTCTGAGCCTCATTGCAGAAGAAGACTCCTTTCTCCTCTTGGTGAGCGGACCCAGATCCCAGCATGGACTCCCCATATTATGTCACTAACGAGGCTGGTTGGGCAGACTCACCACTCGAGTTCGGGACTGCAGCTTCCAGCATCAACAGCAGCAGCACCAAGAGTCCTGGGGCAGAAAGACAGAGCAATGACAAAGAAAGGGAAGTCAAGCTCCAATTTCAACGTGGTCAGCCTGGCCATTGCTTCCTGTGGAGGTGGCTCTGGCCCTGCTTCCCTCAGCCTTCCAGCAGCTTCCCTGAGGCTCCCGAACTTTACTGGGAATTGAGGACTCAACCTTTCCCCTCCATCTCCCAGAACTGCCCAAAGATTCGTCACCAACAGACACAATCCTCATAAAACCTCAGGTGCTGCAGGTAAGGGGACAGCGTATACACACAGCTGATAACAGGGACACATCTTACAAACCCCAACCTCTCCCAGTGGAGAGGGTAAATCTGAAAGGAGAAAGTCCTCAGATTACTATGCCTTTGCCCAGACCCAGGCTCTTTGTTTTTTGGCAACGACAGAAATGAGCTTTGCGGATTTCCCTTCCAGGACCGCTCCATTTTAATGGACAGTTTCAGAGCACACAAAAGAAAGCATAGGTTTTGGAGTCACACAGTCCAAAATTACTATTGAGTCCTATAGTAATAATATGATCAGTGCATGGAGCCCTGGAATCAATAGAGAGGGAGTTGATGAGAGGTGAGGAGTGAGAACTAAGGCACCTGCAGGTAGAGCCACTATCTCCAGGTTAGATGGCCTCTCCAGGAACAGTACCCATGGCTCCTATGGCGCCTTCCAGATGTGCCTCTAGCCCTCCTATTGTGCATTGAGGACACAGCCTTTCCACTTTATCTTCCAGTTTGATCCTGAGAAACAAGTCACTGAACAGGCTTTGTATATGCAAACCACTACAGGTGCCAAGAAATACTATCTACCCAACAGGTAATAACCAGTCTACCTATTAGGGTCTGCCATCCCATCTATGTGAGCCATGAACCCTATGAAAATCTTCTCATATCTGTGTGACACCTCCACAGGATCTTCTTCTCAGGTAGGGGCAAAGACAAATTCCTCTTCCAGGCTGTACTGCCAGTTCAAGACTGTGAGGTGACAGAGGACACTGGTGGTGATTGGACTTGGAGTCAGACATGCCCAAGACTGCACCCCAAACTTCCAGCTAGCAGCTGCACAGCTTTAGCAATGCCACCCATTCGTGAAACCACAACTTCCCCAATGCAAAATGGGTACAATGGTCATCATAATAGGATCGGCTTTATTATGATTGTAAACTAGTGAAGACTAATAAAGAGTTAGCACAGTGTCTAACACAGAGTAAACAGTCCGCATATATCAGCCAAAGGAAACAAAGAGTAAACAAAGAAAAGGAAGAGCAGAGTTCACTCCTTTTTCCTCTATTACCTTCCTCTATTAACTTCTGTTACCTGAGCCACACCTGTGTCTGGGTCAGATCCAGGGTCCAGGCAGAATTACATGCTCACCTTTGTTCTCCCCAGGGTCAGAGTCCCAGACTTCTATTGTTCCCTTCTTGCCCATGAAATGCTCCTTTTCGCTTATGTCTCTGTGCAGAGGTGACAAGGGCCAGGCTCCAGGGCAAAGACTGCCTGAGTCCAAAACCCAGCATGAAGATGCCCCTTGGAAAAGTTGTCCCAGCATTTCTTGGCTCAGATGCCCCATCAACTATGCTTCTTCTATTTTCTAATGTGTGCCAACCAAAGCAGGATAAAATTCATCCTAATGTGTCATGTGTATGAGAGTCATTCAGTCTCCTGAGTATATTATAAATGCACATCTAAAAGAGTAAAACTTGAAGAAACTAAGTTTGTTTTTCATTTCTTCTAAATGCCCACCGCATTTGGTACAATAGACCTTTCAAAGTATGCCCAGCTTAAATAAGTCTTGTTCCACAAATTAGAATTTCTAGAAAGTCTGGCTACATACTCTTCTGAAAACAAAAAGGATTAGGTGGTCTGATAGTTAATTTTATGTTCCAATTTGGCTAGGCCACAGTACCCAGATTTTTGGTCAAACACTAATCTAGATGTTACTGTGAAGATGTTTTTTAGGTGAGATTAACAGTTAAACCAGTAGACCTGGAGTAAAGCACATTACCCTCCATTATCTGGGTGGGCCTCATCCAATTAGTTGAAGACCTTAAAAGAAAAGAGTGAACTCTTTTGAAGAAGAGGGAATTATGCTTCCAGACTGTATTCAGAATTGAGATGCAACATCAAGTCTTCCCTGGGTTTTCAGCCTGTTGGCCTGTCCTGTAAATTTTGTACTTTCCAACCTCCACATTCTCATGAACAAATTCCTTAAAATAATATGTACGGTAAGTTCTCACTTAACACTGCTGATAGGTTCTTGGAACTGCAGCAACATAACATATCACAAAACCAATTTTACCATAGTGAATTGCTCTAAACAAGAGTTAAGCTTCTACAGCAACTCATCAATGTTATAAGGAAATTACAGGATGTGAGGGCAATCTGGCTGCGACATCTGTCACCCCATTGATTGCTAGGGTTGATTTGGCTGATCTAGCTGGCTAGGCGGGTGTCCCCTTCCTCCCTCACCGCTCCATGTGCGTCCCTCCCGAAGCTGCGCGCTTGGTCGAAGAGGACGACCTTCCCCACTAGAGGAGAGGACCATTCTTCGGTCAAGGGTATACGAGTAGCTGCGCTCCCCTGCTAGAACCTCAAAACAAGCTCTCAAGGAAATTACATTCAAGGATCTGCTGTGTATATACACGCACATCCTATTGGGTCTGCTTCTCTAGAGAACCCAAGTTTGGCATAGGAATAAGTTTCACAGACTTTCTCCTTTCAGAACTAAATATAATTGAGTTAGTATCCTTCTTAAAATTTCTACATCAAGTTGACAGTGCACTGTAGAATTGTATGCCTGAAACCTATGTAATCCTTGCTAACAGATGTCACCCCAATAAGTCTAACAATAAAAATGAATATAAAAAAATTTCTTTTCTGCTTTCCTTTATAGAAATAGTAAGAAAATCCAAAATAAAGCAAAGAACAGAGAAAATCTTCAAACTGGATAGAAAGGGCCCAGCTACTTTTAGTTGCCTATCATCTTTGTTATAATTTTACCTACCTGGCAGCAATCTTAGATATCCGTTTCCCATGGTACACATACCAACAAGCCCAGCCACGGAGGATATCTGATCATGGTCTGTGCATTTTAAAAAGACTTCCTGTTTTAAGTATGACTCATGCCTTAGAGGAGATAATTTATGAAATCACTAGTCTTCATGCTTTCTTCCCCCTGTTCTGTCCACTGTTTAACTTCTCAAAAAACTCATGGTTCTCAAGGGTTTGTGTAGCACTACTGGTATTCATACTGAAAGCGTCCTTGAGGGTGGTTTTTATATGTTTTTGATATAGAAAGAACTCCTAAACATGAAGAATCACTCTACTGGCATTTTTGCCCCTACAAGGACCTTGGTTCAGAGTGAACAGTTATCTATTATCATTAACAAACCTCTTTATGTTTAAGTTTTTATTTTGAAATAAATATAGATTCACAGGAAATTATAAAAACAATACCAAGACATTATGGGTACCCTTCACCCAGTTTCCTGCAAGGGTTACATTTTTATGTAATGATAGACCAATGTCTAAACCAGGAAATTGATATTAGTACAGTGTGTGTACATTTCCATGTCATATTCTCATGTGTGGTTTCCTGTAACTGTCACTGCAATCAAGATACATAAATAAACAGATGTCACCCCAGTGAGTCTAACAATAAAAATGAATTAAAAAAAAAAAAGATACATAAATATTTCATCAGCACAAAGTCTCCCTCATGCTACCTCAACATCTCTAAATTCTGTCAGGTCTAAAACTAAGGTGTTCTTAGTCTTCAACAACATTGAAAACAATTTTAGATTCATATTTATTGATAAAGAAAAATATTCCTGATACGTTTTAAAAGATGAGAAAAATATACCCCCCTCCCAAAAAAAAAAAATTCCAGGAGTTCATGTGGTAAAATTATGGTGATTTTCTTTGTCAACATTTTTTACATGTTCTTTGTTTTCTACATGGTCATGTGTATTAGTCTGCTAGAGCTACCATAACAAAATCATACAGACTAGGAAGTTTATACAACAGAATTTTATTTTCTCACAGTTTTGGAGGCTGGAAGTCCAAGATCAAGGTGCTGGCAGTGTTGGTTTCTGATGAGAGCTATCTCTTAATTTGTAGATGTCTGTCTTCTTATTGTGTCCTCACAAGAACTTCTTTTTCTCTCTCTCTCTCCCTGACCCTCTGTCCCCCCAGCTGTGTGTGTGTGTGTGTGTGTGTGTGTGTGTAAGGGGGCAGAGAGACAGACGGACAGACATGAATGGTGTCCTCTAGTTCTAAAGCCCAATCTCTTCACTCTACATTTCTTGGCCGTGACACCACCACTGTCCTGTTCCCTTCACTATTCATTTGACAAGTGTTTTCTTGACAAAGTGCTCCCAGGACTGAGAACTCCAGATGCCCCCCAAAATTTCTTATGTGCCCATCCACCACACTCAAGTCTCTGTTCCTTTATAACCCATCATGAAATTGCTGGAGATTTCACAAGATGAAGATATGAATTGGGATAACAATGACAGGCAGAGACACAAAATCATGCAGAACAAGAAGAGCATCTTCAACCACAGAACATTGTGGACTGGAGACTAGTCAGTAGTCCCAAGAAATGGAGGATGCCAGCTGCCAGCTGGGGGCCAGAGAATGGAGAATGGAAGAGGTGGCTGCTCTTGGAAGAAAAAGAGCTCAGGAAACTCTGGGCATTTGGGAAGGAAGAAACAGATTCTCTTATCCCCAGTGGAAGACCACTTCTGAGGAAGCAGAATAAGCTTCCTCCCCACACTTCTCTTATTAGTTTTTCCTGTCTGTAAATACTACCAAATAGTTTAAAATGGACCATACAGGCAGTTATAATCCTACCTACCTGGGAGAAATGGTAAATAGCTGCTTCTCAGAATGAAAGACAACCAATCTCAGCATGGAGAATATTTTATCTTTGATTTTAAGTAAAAACATATTCCTTTTCAAGTAAACCACATGAGAATCCATATATGCAAATTCCCTAGGAAAAAAATGACATCTAGCATAGATACTTTCTTCCTCATGTTTTATATCTGGAGTTCTGCTTTTTATCTTGGCATTACCAATGACTGTGCAGTCAGCCAACTTGGTTGTGGTTCAGTTTTCTGATTAGTAAGGGAATAAAGGATGAAACGCCTTCAAAAGGAATCTTCATAATGAGTTTACTAAAAGTTCCTACTCTGAGAGATGAGCATCAATATACATCATTCAATGAGAAAATTTGTCCAATATTACAAAACCAGTAACTGGCAGGGCCAAGAACCATATTCTGGGCTCTTTGCTGACAAAGCCTGTGTTCTTTTCTAGCAAATCACTCTCTCATGTAACTAGTATAAGCAGACTGGATGCAGAGAAAAACAGGAAATGAAAAAGAAAACACGTTGGGTAGAGAGCCTAGCTCAGTGTCTGGCAACACACAGATGATCAGCTATAAACTTTAAGGCATTAATTGAAAGATGAAACCTGAGGGATGACTAGGAAATGGGCACTGTGGGGCTAAATGATAAGAGGGAGAATTTCAGAGGTGAACTTTCTTCCACATAAGTAACTGGAATCACAAGACTGCGATTCTTCATCGCCAGGCTTGAGAACTTGAACTTTACCCTGAGAGTGGTAGAGATCCACAAAAGAATCTAAGAGGGATGTTTGGCAACCCAAGTTCTGTGGGAATTGTTTGGGAGAGTGTAAGTTGAAGTAGAGTACAGTCTGAGACTGCTCTATGCTGGGGACCAAATCTCTACTTGGTATCCACCTCCACCATTTGGAAACTCCTCTGGCAAATCCATTTCTACACAAAAATAAAACAGGTATCCAGATGCCAAAGAAGGAAGGGTTTCTCTGTCAAGCTGCCTACACTGGGGTGTTCATCAGGGCATCATCCATACCCCACATTTGCCGGGTATGGCTGTCATGGGGCAAATGTGGAAGAAACAGCCTCAACTTGCCCCCTTCTGAGTCACACAATTGCTGAACCACCAAAACTGGAGTCAGATATCTCTGGAGTCCTCAGCTGGAAGTTGGTCTGAACTCGGAACCAGAAGTTCACAGGTCCAGGTTCCTGAGACCTAAATATGATTAGAACATTGGCAGAGGCTGGGATTCTCCCCACACTGGATTCTCTCAACCTGGTGATTAAGGAATCCAGTGAGCAGGACTTGGGTATACCTGGACCAGGATTCCTGGAGTCTGATCATCCCTAGGAGCCAGCCTGTAGTCTTACATCTAGTTGGTTTGGGGAATCAGGCAATAGGAATCAAAGGACAAATGTGTGTCCAAGGTCTCATGCTGAGGATGGCTTTTAGATCACTTCAACTAGTAATATGGATAAATCAATGGCTTTTTCTGATCAGCAAAGTTTTGTGCTTTCATTGCAAGAGAAAATTTAAAAAGGAACAAACATTACCTAAAATCCCACTTACGTTGGCTATCACCTTGTGCCTGCCTTTCCAGTATGCTCACCTTACCCTCTAGTTCACATTTCAGAAGTAACCTTGTTGGGAAGAGGTGTCCTTTGAAGATCTGGCAGGTGGATCAGTCTTCCATGGTAATCTTTGATCCTTACATACACTCCTTTTGTCCTGTCCCAGAGTTTAAGAGTACAGCCTCAGACTGATCCAGATGCCTAGGAACTGCCTATTTTTAAATTCCCCATGAATGTCAGACACTGTCCTCTTCACTCTGAGGTGAGAATGCTGCAGGGTGGGTGAATTTCAGGGGCAGCAACTTCGAGTCTGAGGGGAGAGGAAGCAGCCCACAGGAACCTGCAGCCTAATGGGCTCGGAGACTATGCATACCCCAGCTGGGCGCAGCTGCCCCAATATGAATTCATAGAGACTTAACATGCATGTTGAAAGGTTATTTTCTGCCAGCATGGTGCTAGGTTTAAAGGAAGTCACACTGACCATGCTTCTGTGGTCTCTGATCTCAGGGAACTTTACAGAAAAAAGGAAGGTAAAGTTCAATAAACACTTCTAAAAACCAGTGTAATTTAGGAAGAACCCTGTCTCCAGCTTTTGCTTTGAATATACAAACCTAGTACACACTGCTGCCATCAGAACAAAAAGAAAAGTCTGAATAATTCACAAAATCCTAACTTTCTTGAACCTCTCAGAGTTCAAGTCACAGGCAACCAACAAACCTGAAATCTAGGGGGAAAGAGGTGGACAGAAGTACTAGTCCATCTATAGTACGGGATGAAAACAGCACCATCAGACAACAGGGTAAGATGTCTGCTACAATGTCTAACCAGTTGCTAAAGTGTGAGGGTATAGAATTGGAGCCTCAGATACAAGGGGCGTTCACAGGCTCTTACTGGACCCCCACCAGGCACTCCCGAGGAAGACTGGGGGTAGGGTCAAAGTGGGAGAAAACCTCCCTCCTTGGCCAGATCCACAAATTCAAGTACATGTTCTATCTTCCAACTCACCACAGACATTTCTGTTAAGAGTTCCCCTACCAGCCTTTTCCTAAACTCTAATAACAGTTTCTTCACCCCTTTCCAGCTGCTTGCTATCTTACTGAGAAGTTCCAAAGTCAGTGCCACATTTTAAGCTTTTGTTACAGCACTATCTTTTTTCTGACACTCACTTCTGTGTCAGTTACCTATTCTTGCATAACTACCTCAAGGGCTCATAACTGTGAGTCAGAAATTTGAGCTGAACTCAGCTGGACAGTTCTGATGACCTCACTTAGGGGGCTGCTCATGTAACTTCAGTCACCTAGTCACTTGCGTGGGGCAAGATGGTGTAAGGTGGCCTCACTCACATGTCTAGTGTTTGATGCTAACCATCAGCATAGCCTCTTTCCACGTGGCCTCTCATCCTAAAGCCTGATCCAGGCTTCTTCACACTTTGCTCTGAAGAGTCTAACCACAGCTAAAAGAGGGCAAACCGTTGTTTCAACCACTTTTGAAAACTGCTTAGCAATACCTACTGAAGCTAAAGATATGCCTACTCAATGACCCAGCAGTTCCATGCCTAGGTTTATACCCAAAAGAAATTAGAACATGTCCACAGTAAGACCTATACAAGAACAGTCACAGCAGTTTCATTCATAACAGCCAAACCTAGAAAGAACCCAAATGTTCGTGAATAGAATTTTTAAATTCTCGTATATTCAGATGATGAAATATTACATAGCAATTTTAAAAAACAAACCACTTATAGTACAACAAAGATAAACTTCATGGACACTATAGTAAGTGGGAAAAAAAAGACAGGCACAAGTAGGCATACTGTGTGGTTTCATTTCTATGAGAAAGAAAAACTAATCTATGGTGATAGAAGTCGCAATGCCAGTTACTTCTAAGTATGGGGCTCCTTGACTGGGATAGGGCCCAAGGGAACCTTCCGGGAGGTAAAATATTTTGTATCTTGATGTAGGTGGTATAGACATATGTAAAATTCACCAAGGTGTGCACTAAGATTTATGAACTTTTACATTAAGTTACATCTCAGTTAAAAGAATTTTAAAACACAAAAACAGAACCCTGTGAGAATAGGTAAAAACCAGTAAGAAGTACAGTGCATCCTTTCTGTATAACAAGATCTCCAGAAATAAACAGCCTAGTGCTGGTGCAGACACAAAGACACCAAATGGGACCAGAATGGTTGTGACTTCTGGCCACTCTCTCCTTAGCCTGTGGCTTTTACCCTCATGGTCACAAAATGGCTCCTCTAGCACTGGATATCGTGTCTGCCTGTATAAAAGGCAAGTGAAGGGATCTGACTAAATGAAACCATTTCTTTCCAACATCTTTCCCAGTAGTCATACCCCACGACTTCTCATACTGGGAGACATGGCCTCCCCTAACTTCAAGGACTGGGAAATGGAGGTTTTTTAATAGTGCACATTACCAATCTGAACAAAAATCCTAGGTTCCATTGTAAGGAAGAAGGGGCAGGATGCACCATACTAGATCTAAGAGCAAATCTCAAAAGAATATGCCTAAGATTCAATGACACAAAGACCACATACTCTGCTCATAACATAATTAAATTAGAAACTAGCAACAAAAAGGCAATTAAAAAACATCCAGATACATTCAGGAACTTTCCAGAATGATAGAAATGTTCTGTATCTTGAATGAGGTGTTGGCTGCATATATGTATACATCTGTCAAACTCATCAAACTCATGAGATTTATGTATTCCATTATAATTATACGTCTACAAAAACATAATCATGCCATTTTTTAAAAATCTAATTCCAAATAAGTCATGTCTCAAAGATTTAGTGATAATGGAAACTAAGACAATATTTAGAACCAAACAAAAATGAAATTATACATCAAAACGTGTGGCATAACTAAATGAGTACTATGAAAGATGATTATAGGCCCAAATATTTTTACAAACTGGAAGTTAACTAACAAGGGGCCCACCACGCAAATGAGACACTGATAAAGGTAGGCCACCATTGCTGACATTTTCTCTCCCAGCGTGACTCCTTTTGTGCACAGTAAGTGAAGAGCTGTGCCTGAAGGCTTTCTCACACTGATTACATTCATAGGGTTTCCCTGCAGTGTGGGTTCTCACGTGTACGATAAGGTGCGAAGACTGACCAAAGGCTCGCCCACACTCCTGACACACGTAGGGCTTCTTGCCAGTGTGGGTCCTCGCATGTTTCCTGAGGGATGAGGGCTCACTAAAGGCTCGCCCGCATTCCTGACATGCAAAGGGCTTCTCTCCCGTGTGGGTTCGCATGTGACTCTTGAGGGTTGAGAGACGACTCAATACTTGACCACAAGTAGTGCACTCATAAAGTTTCTCCCCTGTGTGGATCCTCTTGTGCACATTCAGATGGGTGCTTGTCCGGAAGGGCTTCCCACAGTGGTTACACTCATATGGTTTCTCTCTGGTGTGAGTTCGCAGGTGTGTCTTTAGTGACGAGTGTTCCCTGAAGGCTTTCCCACACTGACTGCATTCAAAGGGCTTCTCTCCAGTGTGAGTTCTCACATGGCTCCTAAGTGAAGACGGCTGATTAAAAGCTTTCCCACAGTCCTTACATTCATAGGGTTTCTCGCCCGTGTGGTTCCTCTGGTGCAAAATCAGGTTAAAGTTCCTTGTGAAGGTTTTCCCACACTGACCACATTCAAAGGGTTTCTCCCCTGTGTGAGTTCTCATGTGGCGCCGCAGGTTCGAGGAGTACTTGAAGGCATGACTACATTCTTGACATTCAAAGCACTTCTCTGAGGAATGGGTCTTCTCATGCCTGATAAGGTCAGAGCTGTATCTGAAGAATTTTTCACATTTGTTACACGCATAGGTTTTATCCCCACTATGGATCTTCTCATGCACTATTAGGTGAGTGGTCTGGAACAAGGATTTCCCACTCTCTTGGCATTCATAAGGGTTGCCTCCACCATGAATTCTCTCATACTGAAAAAGTTGTCTGATGTTGTTAAAGGGTTTCCCAAGCTCACTGTAGAGTTTTTCTCCAGTTGGAGGTTGCTCCTGTCAATTGACCAAAGACTTTATTACATTCACAAATATTTCCCATGAAGTGAATTAGGTATAGAATCAAGATATTTCTATAAGTGAGGCCTTTATCATTTGTGTATACCATTTCTACCCTAAGTTTTGTCAAGTGGATGCACTGCTACAAAGAGGTATCATTTTTATTACTTTCATGGGGCTTCTTAAACATAGACTTTTTCTGAATTGTTTAAGGCTAAAATAAGTTTTAAGTGCGCTATCTATTTAACATTTATGAACACAGTTAGTTGTGAGAACTCTGTGAAGATGCATCTTGATCTACATTTCAAATTTTCCCCACTTCATGACATTCATAGACTCTCTCCCAAGAAACTGCTTTCTCCTGGGTGAGCACCCCCTGTCTTAAACCTCTCTCTGGCCTCTCGTGCTGTTTTTCCAATCAACAGCAACTCCATACTACAGATGACCAAGAATAATCTTTTTGTACCATACCCAATTAATGCCAATGGATGGAGTCTCCGCAAAAATATCCTGGTTAAGAATTAACTCTTGAGTCTGAAGCTGAGGTTCTGAAATGAATTAAGAGGGAAAAAAATTAAGTGTGCAGAAAAGGAAACTTGTAGAATCAAGGTGACCAAAAAAGTAAGCTAGGCATGTGTAAATTTTTTTCGTAAATGCTGATCTTAAAAATATTGAAAAGAAGAAATTTATCAAAGAATAAAGGATAATTTTAAGATATTTGGCTATGTGAGGAATTATTTAATAGCAGGAACAAAGGATGAAAAGAGTAGATAATTTATTAACTCTTCTGGTGCATCTGAAGTCAACTGTAGGGGTTGGGTGTGGGAGGCAACTAAAGTCAACATCTAGGAGTCTAGTGCTACAAGCCATGCTTACATGTCCACAGAAGTCAACAATACTGATTACTTCAACTGTATCCACTAATTGATCCCTTGTGAAACTGTATTTTGGCCTAAATTTTGCATAAAATATGCAGCACTGGGACAAGACAAAAAAAAATTTTTTTTCAGCACTGAATGGGTTAAGAAAAGATTCTATGAAGACTGGGACTGATCTTAAGAGAAAATATTAAGAGTCTTACAGCAGGTATGTCCAACCTGCAACCCAAGATGGTTTTGAATGCAGCCCAACACAAATTCTTAAAAATTATGATTTTCTTTTTATGAACTTTTTTTTTAGCAGCTCAGCACTGTTAGTATTAGTGTATTTTATGTGTGGCCCAAGACAATTCTTCCAATGTGGCCCAGGGAGGCCAAAAGGTTGGATACCCATAGCCTATAGTGAAGAGAAAGTGGATGAAATATACACATGGAAATGCTAAATGTGAAAAGGAGATAAGATAAATTGTTCCATAAAACCAGAGTAAAGTATGAGGGATTAAAAAGAGAAAAAGGAAAGAAGATGAAAATCACTAAGGAGTTCAAAGTGAATTGAGCTTTCTCCATCAAAGACACTGAAAGTGTTTCTCTTTCTGACACTTCTCAAATCTAACATTTATCTTACCGATCAAAGCCAGTGCTCCCCTGATCTGCCTGGTGCTCACCTGGACAGGCTCCTGGGAAGATCCCTCTCCCAGTGGTCCACAGCTCTTCTCTTTGCTCCAAATGGGAAAAGGTATGGGGTTTGCAGAGTTGATCTCCTGCCCGTGGGGAAAGATGCATGGTGTGGGCAGACTGCACCTGCCATGAAACTGAGGCTGATATTCTGAAGTCTTTAGGGGCACTGAGGATGGAAGTAGTAAAATGAGCATGCCTAAATTTTGATAGGCAGAGTTCTTTCACTAAGGAACCAAAGCACAAGGTCCCTCACAGGGTCCAAGAGGACACCAGGACATTGCAGTCCCCAAAACCTAGGGCCTAGTTTAGGGACATAGTTGAGAAGCCCATTAGCAGTGGACAGATCTTCAATTCTAGAAGCCACTAGACTATTAAGCACCATGAGGACAGGACTTACCTGTCTTTTCACCTCCCAGTTTCCACTAGCACAGTTCCAGGAACCCATACTTGATGCAGGAGTGTATGGATAAAGTGATGAGGCCAGCCTTACCCACAGAGGCCAGGTTCCTGTAGTTCTCTAGCATCACGTCTCTGTATAGGCTTCTCTGGGCAGAGTCTAGAAACATCCATTCTTCTGAGGTAAAGAGCACAACCACATCTGCGAAGGTGACTGGTTCCTAAAATGCATACCCGTCCCTGGCTCAGCTAGGGGCCACTCCTGCCAACATGCAAGAGGATGGGGTGGGAGGGCTGGCAGGCCTAGGTAATGGAGACCCTGGGCAGAGGACTTTCAGATGGGGCTCTCAGCTATCTCAGAATCTGCCCTTGGCTCAGGCCTCAGAAGTAGAACTCTTCTCTCTACCCTTCCCTCCCTGAGGGACAGCATCCAGAGGCACAGCATCAAAGGACTCAGCTACTGACAATTAGCCAGGAAGCCCTTGAAGTTCTATTCCCCTCCAGCCCCAGGGTCCAGCAGACCTGAGCAGTAAGGTACAGGCAAGAGAGAAATATTTGGTAAATAACAACTCTTTGCTCCAGGAGACCATGAGGCTATGACACAAGAACAGCTCACATTCTTGCTTTGTTTTCCCTCCTGATGCCCAGCAGAACATGGCACTCAACAGCCTGGGAAGATCTAACTGAGGGGTTGGGTCATTGCCTGGCCTGTCCCTTTCCCACTACAAGAAGTTCAGTGTCTGGATACCTGGAGATCAGCTCTGTGGGGTTGGGAAGCTCCAGGCAATAGGAAGGGGACAGGGGGCAAAGCAAGAAAGAAGAGCAAGAATGATTTCTTACTTACCTGTACACAGGTGGTCAGTACACCAGGATCTTGCTCTACATTTTCCTCTTGGAGCCACTCCGCGTCCTGAACAGGCAGAGCTAGAGGAGAAGAGGAAAACAGAGGCCCAGTGACCACATTCACAGGCCAAGGACCGCCCACCCTGACTGCAAGTCACCCCATGTGCACACACACACACATATGCACACACTCACAGGGACACACACAGTGCTCACACCCCCAGCCTCCTTCTTGTTCTCTTATACAAGCTCCTCTTCCATCAAGCCTCTGGCTAGCAACCCCACATCAGTGACCTTCCTCTTCTCTTCTCCCTTAGTACTCTCTGCCTCAACTGGCAAACCCCCCTCTAGGCATCTTATTCCCACCTCTACCAACACCCTAGGCTGACTCACGTCTGAACTCCAGATCCAGACACCCAACCATTGGCTCCAATATCTCCACTTATCTATCTAGGGGAACATGAATGGAATATCCAGAATGAGCTAAAGGGTGAGGCTGCCACCCAGCAGGCAGAGGACAGAGACTCCAGACAGATTATTCTCTGCTGGGTTTCTAATGTGGTTGGGACCCATGACCCTTTTTTCTCCCACTCTGGGAATGGAAATGTCTGTCCTATGCCTGTCCCACCATTGTATTCTGGAAGCAGAATACTTGTTTTCTGGTTTCACAGCTTCACAAATAGAAAGGAATTTTGCCCCCAGTATGGACCTACCCTGAGTTTCACCCACGTCTGATTTGGATGGTGAAATTTGGGACTTTTGGAGTTGATGAGATTTGGGACTTAAGAGTTGATGCTGAAATGCGTGCAAACTTTTGAGATGTTGAAATCACGAGAATGTATTTTGCATGTGGAGAGAACTTAAATTTGAGAGGAACCAGGGAGCAGACTATTATAGGTTGAATTGTGTTCCCCAAAGGAACTGCTAACTCCCAGTACTTCAGAATGTGAACTTATTTGGAAATAGGGTCACTGGAGATGTAATTAGTTAAGATGAAGTTACAGTGGAGTGAAGTGGGCCCTTAATCCAATATGACTGGTGTCCTTATAAGAAGAGAAGAAATAGGGACACAGGAGGGGAGAAGGCCATGTGACAAGGCAGGCAGAGAATGAAGTGATGCATCGACAAGCCAAGGAGCACCAAGGATGGCAGGAGAGGCAAGGAAGGAACCTCCCTACAGATTTCACAGGAAACATGGCCCTGCCAACACCCTGATTTCAGACTTCTGGCCTCAGAACTGTGAGATATAAATTTCTGTTGTTTCGTGCCCTCCCTCACCAAAAAAATACACTCACCACCTTCTTCTCAAAGCCTGTTCTTCTTCCAGTGTCCCTGATCTCAGGAAGTGACATCCCTGCCTCAGATGAGACATCTCACCCCTCTCTGAAACTTTATAGACTCTAACAATTAATCCAAAAATAAATAAATCAGTGGTGACATCTCTACATGGAGCACCCATCTCCTCCTACCCCCTCCTGCCCCATTTCCTTTCCTCCTAACCCTGTCCCCACCATGTCCCCACATTACACTTCTTTGCTTTTTGGATCCACTTAAATGTCATTCCCTCATAATTTAGATGTCACGACTGTGTCCCTGACACTGTGCTTGGCACATAAATTGCTCTGGATCGTTTGGTAAATGAATGTATACACAACTCACCCAATTGTCTCAACTTGACCTCCTGCATGTCTTACAATGTTCCAGCTTCCCGACCATGCAGACGAGAGTTAACAAAGCAGGCATGACTGTGCTGCTTAGCAAGGCCTGCTACCAAGAGTGGACCTTAGCCAGGGTCCAGGAACTTGGATTTCGAGAGGATTCTCCCAATCCTAACTGATAAAAGGAGCTCACTCTACTTACGATGTTTATACAAACAATATGGTTTGTGCCAAACACCTGCTTTCCTTCTAGAATGTAGGTACGAGTGAAAACCCTGGGCGCTAAGTCTCTAATGAGCCTCTGTGACAGACAACACTTCACACACACCGTCCCAGCTCATTCTGGGGAATTAAGATCACTCCATGGGACCTCACTGAGGGCAGTGTGGAAGCTTGTGCCTGGTTTCCTCCAGATTTCACCCCATGCTCCTTTCCCTTTGGCTGATTTTGCTTTGAATCCTTTCCCTGTAATAATTCTGGCCATGCATACAACTATATGGGGTTTGTCCAGAAAGTATCCAGCCATGTACCATGAAAAATAGAGGCATTTGTGGCTGGATTTTTTTTTCTGGACAGCCTTGGTACGCTGTGTTCTATGAAGCCTCCTAGCAAGTCATCAAACCTATGGACACCCACCACACTGATTCCACACTTATCTCAAGTCTAGGCCACCACCATTCATTCCATTCCTAACTGCTTTCAGTCACCACTCATATCTTCTCCGTGAAGTCCATGTGTCACCCAGGTGTTGGAGGGTTCTGTCAGAACCACAGGTGCATGGCACCACTCACCTTCATCCGTCCCTGACTCCTGGTAGCCTTAGGAGATGGGCCAGGGTTCTTTCCCCCCACTTCCAGGTTCTGAATGACATGGCACCCACTGCTCTCCAGTCAGCTCACACCACTCTCCACTTCCTGCTGCTCCTACCCCACAGCCTTCCTTAGGCCTGTGGGCACACCAGGCTGTCTCCTCCAAGGGATTTTATACATGCTGGGCCTAGGCCAGAAATCCTCTTCCCAAAACTTCTCCAACAGGTACCCAAGCTAAATGAGACAGTAATTATGATCTAATCCAGCACTTGTTCCCCAGGGGATATGTGGCAATGTCGGGTGTCACAGTCCGGATGTTCAAGGCTGCCATAACAAAATACCATAGAGTCGGGCACATAAACAACAGAAACCTATTTTCTCAGTCTGGTGGCTGGAAGTCTAAGATCAGATGCCAGCATGCTCTGGGTCTGGTGAGAACCCTCGTTCTGGCTTGTAGATTGTAACCTTCTCACTATGTATTCACATATCAAAGAACTCTTATGTCTCTTCCTCTTCTTATAAAGGCACCAGTTCTACTGGGTCAGAGTTCCACCCTTACAACCTCATTTAACTCTAATCACCTCTTTAAAGGACCAATGTCCAGTACAGTCACATGAGAGGTTAGGGTTTCAACATATGAATGGAGGTAGAGGGCACAGTCAACAGCATTTGGAGACTTTTTGGACTGCGAGTGTGTTATAGGCTGAATTGTGTCCCTCCAAAAATTCGTATGTTGAAGATCTAACCCCAGTATCTCAGACTATGAACTGTAATTGGACACAGAGTCTTTAATGAAGTCAGCAGGGTGGGCCCTAATCCAATATGACTGGTGTCCTTATAAGAAAAGAAAATTTGGATACAGACACATACAGAGGGAAAATAAAGGAAGAAGATGGCCATCTACAAGCCAAGGAGCGATGCCTGGAACAGATCCGGGCCCCCGGAAAAAACCAACGCTGCCAACACCCTGATCTTGGACTCCAGGACCCAGAACTGTGAGAAAACCAATTTCTGTTTTTAAGCCACCCAGTCTGTGGTACTTTGTTATGGCAGCCCTAGTAAACTAATACAGGGAGGTACTACTGGTACCAGTGGATAGAGGGCTGCCTGCTAACCCTACGGCACACGGGATGGCTCTCACCACACAATGAAGACAGAGAATGTTTTGGCCCCAATGTCAGTAGCACTGTAGCTGAGAAACCTTGGTCTAAGCTTAAATTTCCCAGAATTCCTCTCTGCCCCCAAAAATAAAGTCCTCATATTATACGCTTCCATTGCATGCTGCTCTTCATTTAAAAATCTAGCCGCCCAGCCAGACTGTGAGCTCCATGGGAGTAAGGGGATGATGTTTTATTTGTGATTATTTCCTAGTGTCCATCACACCAGAGAAGGACAGTCATGGAGCACTTCAAGAGCACTTGAAGGCAGAACCTGGCCCAGAAGGCTTACAGAAAAACATACAGAAGACCAATGCATAAGAATTACTCCCTGTCAAGGACATAATATAGACTCAGATGCAAGACTAAATGATATTGTTAAGATATTATTCTTATTAGAAGGCAAGTTGAAAGGAAACAACTGCCTTGCAATTAAAGTTATGTGTCCTCCTCCAGAATCAAATTTTCCCCCTATCTCAGGAAATTTGGCTTTTAACCTTCATTTCTTAAAAGCTCAATTAAAACATATGCCATTTATAGTAAATTCCATTATTAACTTTCAGCATTGTCATAACTGTGCAGTGAAAAATTAAATCTCTCCCAAAAAGAGGTCTGGCCTTTGCCACAGCTCAGCAGGACTGGTCTTTCTTAACTGAAAGATCTGAGACCAAAAAAAAGAATATGAAGATTGTGAACGTGCCTTTCCCTCCAACATCAATGAGACAGGACTCTGTAGTCTCTCCTGGTGCAGGACAATGCTGCAGTCAGAGGAAATGAAGGTGGGAAATGCAAGTTCCTACAAGTCAGCAGTGCCCTCTGGCCTCCATTCCACCTGGCGCTTACTCACCAGATGCCCACAAGTCAGGGAGGCCCAGCACAGGCTCCATCGTAGCCACCTTCTGAATCTGCACAGCCACCTTCAGCCCCTGGACAGAGTGACAGGGACAGATTAGAATGACACAGTGTTCAAAGGGATCCACTCACACCTGTTCACTCTAAATTTGCCAAGGTGCCCCTGCTTTGGGGAATATACTGATAAAAGGATGGACATGCCCTATTTACCCACCCAGATTCACCCTATTCTTCAAGATAAAGCTAATCACTATGATAGAACTGCAACTCCAAGTTGGGATGGAGAGAGGGGTCCAGGGTGGGGTACGCCTCCTCTGAAAAGTCTCCAGGAGGAGGGAAATGGTAGAGCAAAGCGGGCAGTGGGTGCTGGCAGGTTGAGGGATAGAGGGAGGATGCAAAGATGGGCCTGTGCAAATGAGGGGAGTCAGGAAGTTATTTCTGGAAGGAAGCCCTGTTTTAAGAGAAAGGATGTGAATGTTCCTCCCTCGGAAAAGGTGTCTAACCTGACTTGCACTTCTAAGGGATGCCTACTGCAAGCAGAAGCCTGTTAGGAGCCATTCCTGAGGGGGGTGGTCAGAACCAGCAGTGGTGACAGTGAGACGAGGAGGAGTAGTCAGAGGTAGGTTATTGTTTGAAGGAAAAGAAAGCTTGGAGGACTTGGTGGTGGATGAGAAGTAAATGCAATAGGTCCTGCAGAGCAGGTGATGGGGCCCCTGGAGAAGGTGCCAGGAGTCCCCTTCTCCCCAGGGCGGGGCTCAAGCACACCTTTAAGTGTCCCTCTCTGATAACTCTCAGTCACCAGCCTGGACACTCCTCATCCAGCCCTCGGGTCACAGGTCCCAATCATTCCTGTAGGTTTCCTGGCCATGGACAGGATGGCTGTGAGGGTGGCTAATTCAGAGGCAGAAAGGCTAGACCAGAAGCAGGACCAGAAGCAGGGCCAGGGCCAGGGCACTAATCCCTGCTGCCTTCAATGTCTGCCTTCAATGCAGGAACACTAGGACCTGTTCAGTAGTTCTTACCAGGAACTAGGCCAGGGCCTCCAGCATGTTCCCAACAGTGGGCCCTAGATTCCTCCCTCACCTCCAGTCTCATTTACAGAAATCCTGAACCCCAGGCCTTACCAGCTGGCGCCAGGGCCTCCACAGCAAACCACCTCCCAGGCTTACTGTGCATCCAGAAGGCCAAGATGACTCCCAGAGAGATGACTGGTCCTCTGGAGTTGAAGGCATCCCCCTGCCATCCAGAGCCCACACTCTGAAGTACCTCCTTAGTCACTGCTCACACAAGCCAATATACCCCTATCCAAGTCACCCAGGCCACGTACAGACAACTAGGGATAGCCCCTGTGCCCAAGGTCCCCCAGATTTATTCAAACTTGCCAATCCTATTTATCCTGCCTTGTGGAAATCCTAATAAGGGCTCTTCACTCAGTCCTTTCTGCCTCCTGACTGACCCTGACATTTGCCCTGTGTCGCCCCATATGGCATGGCAAGCCCTGTCCTCTCAAGAAATCGAAGTAAAAAAAATCTTCTTTCTATGGCATTGGCCTCTCCATGTTGCCACTTGGTCACCTCCATAAATTAAAACCCCATCAGTTTGAGACAAACATTTGCACTGAAATCACTGTGACACAGATCATTCTTCTTAAAATAAGGGCTCTTCGAAGTTCAACCTATTTGTTCAACACATACTTCATAAGCACTGCTAGTATAGACACCATAGATCCAGCACAAGACAAAAGAGGTGAAACTCCAGCCTCCAGATGCTGGCTTCTGTGGAAGAGGTGGCACAGGAAGCATAAGCCCCTTCCTCATTCTCCTTCAGGGTTCTTCTAAGAGCAAATCCCAGCTCTCTCTGTGTCTGCCCCTCCCCTGGCCCAGCTGACCATGACAGGAAGGACACAAGGCCTAGGTCTGCCCCTGAACACTAACATTTACTCCCACATGACAGGGAGGCTCAGAATTGCCAGAGGGGGCCTCAGTGATTGGGACAAGGCTCAGTGACACTTGGACTGACCCAGAAGGGCTAGCTGAAAGATCAACACCATCAAACAAGTAGCAGGTCACGTGACCTCAGGCAGTCAATCCTGGTGGCTAAGACAGTGGTCTCGGGTGTCAAGCCTGGATTTAACTGCCAGTTCCAAGTCCTGCTCTACCCCTTTTGCACTGTGTGTCTTCAGGGATGAAATGCTCAATTTCTCTACACATGTGTCTGTGTGTGGAACTACTCAGAACATTCTGTGACCACTGTTTCCTGGGGCTTGGATGCAGCAGGAGAGGTCCCTCCTCTTCCACACTTAGTGCTCACTGCTGAGCTAGAGTGGAATTCTGCAGAAACTGCTAAAGCCCCATATTGAGGGAAGAACCACAGAAACTGAAGAGGGAGTCCTACTGAGATTCATCCTCCCTCCCTCCCACTGCCCATCTGCTGATGGAGACATGGGCACAGTGGGGGCCTAGAGATGTCTTCACCAGCACCCATCTGCTCAGTCCTTCATTCAAAAGCATCAACTGAGAGTTCTATGACACAGAATGCTCTGTAATAGGGTTATTGCACTGATCATGTCAGATGAGGCCCCTGCAATTCAACAGCTCAAATAATACCCATGCTGATCGCAAGGTCTTGAAAACCACACACCCTTTCCCATGCAGCTACTGGAAGATGTCCTCTACCTAAACAAGAGTGTAAACCAAGAATGATTAGGACCTGGGGGCTATTGCAGGCTATGCAGGGGTGAGGGTTTTGGCTGTCCCATAGCCCACAGTAGGCTATGCAAGGCTGAAGCTACCTTGCTCAGGGCAAAGGAATGGGGCAGAGGTCTCTACAATGCAGGCCACAGTGAATCAGCATCTCTAACACTCTGAGGCCGACATCATCCATGGCAGAGTTGAAGGGGTGCAGACTGAGGGAGTCTAGAGATCTCACTGGCTCTGGGACAAGCTGGCCTGCCTGGGGGTGAAGCTGGGCTCTGTATGTCCCTCTATCCAAACCCTAACCCTCAAAATCCCCAAGAATGGGAACTCAAATCTTGGAAGCTCCAGTAGTTTGGGGAGGCAGGAACTCCAGGCCAAAGCGGGGACAGAGGGACTCTCCGTGTGTATCTCCTGGTGCACTGCAATGTGGAAGCTAATTCTCAAGGTTTTCCCCCTACTTTGAAGAGGGCTTCTTTCCAGTCTGGGGTCTCAACTTATCTCCTAAGCAAGGAAGGATCCCTGACAACTTTGCCATGTTCTTTACAATCAGAGTGGCCCTCTCTCCTATGGGTTCTCTTGCTCCAGTTCAGGTTACGGTTCCCCCAGAAGCGTTTCCCGCCACAGTTAAAATACTGGGTACCTCCTCTCCAGGTAGCGTTTGCTCCTGACATGGAGTGAGTCATGACAAAAAGCCCACTGACATTTGTGACATCCATGCCACACCCAGGGATGCTTCCATCAGAGGCTCATCTTCAGCATTTTCAGATGTGCACCTTGTTTACACAGTTCAAGTTCTTCGAGGACATTGCAGGCTCCCTCACCAGGCTTTCTCACATTCTTAACTTTCCTGGGGCTTTCCTGACAGATGGCATGTTTCTCATGGCTATTGCAGAATAAATCATATTTCACACAATGTCTGACTCATGTTGATGTAAAAGCTTACTTGGGGGAACTATCTAGAAAGTCCTGAGCAACAACCAGAGTTTACCCAAATTCATGAGTCACAGACTACATGAACAGCCATATTCACAGTTATAGTCAGTGTCCTCTCAGATGGGGATGCCCTTGAGGAATGCCCTGGCTCAAATGGATCCCTGGCCCTGGGGTGCATTTCCAACTCACGTATTCCTCAACTTCTCCAATGAGGGGATATGAAGCATCACTGCTGTGCATCTTACCATTTGCAAATCATGGGACGAATTTTCCTCCAAAATATCCTGCGTTGGAATAGACTCTTTGGGTTTCAGTTGAGATTTCCAGCCTAAAATGAATGTGGTGAAGGAAAGGAGGGGTAAACTTTCAGAAAGAAATAGTGGTATGAAATAAAAAACACAGGCTTTTTAAAGAAAATGCTGAACCTAAACTTGGGAAGGTACTGAAAGGGAAGAAGGCATCAGTGAGCAAATGAGACCATGGACTGCATGTGGTCCAGGAAGGCTTTGAATGCGGCCCAACGCAAATTTTCAAACTTTCTTAAAACATTACAAAAATTATGCACAGACTTTTTTTTAGCTCATCAGCTCTCGTTAGAGTTAGTGTATTGCATGTGTGACCCAAGACAAATCTTGTTCCAGTGTGGCCCCGGGAAGCTAAAAGGTTGGACACAGTTGCTCTATAGAGTAGAACTGCATATGGAATTTGGAAGTGACAGGAATGAGGGGAAATGAGAGGCTATTTTTCCGAGCAAAAGATTCTATGGGGAGTGAGACTAATGTTGTCAGAAAGAGCATTATGAGAGAAACAAGTAAGAAGCAATGAGGCAAAGAACACACACAGAAATGTTAAAGAGGAATTGGGTCATCTGCATGGGTAAGGATGTGGAGAAATCAGAATCCTCATCTACCGCCGGCGGGAATCTAAAATGGTGTACTTGTTTTTAGAAACCAGTTCGGTGGTTCCTCAAATAGTTAAACACAGGGTTACCATGTAAATCAGAAACTCCACTTATAAGTATATAACCAAAAGAACTAAAACATGTCCACATAAAATCTTATACATGAATGTTCACAATAGCACTAGTCACAATCGCCAAAAAGTAGAAAAAATCAAATGTCTATCAACAGATAAACAAAATGTGGGCCATCCACACAATGGAATGTTACTCAACCTTAAAAGAATGAAGCACTGACAAATGCTAAAACTTGGATGAACCTCCAAAAAACACCATGCTGAGTGAGAAAAGCTAGGCACAAAAGGTCATACATTATACAGTTCCATTTATATGAAATGTCCAGAAAAGGCAAATCCACAGAGACAGAAAGCAGATTAGCAGGTATCAGGCGCTGAGACAGGAGGGCATGGGGAGTGACTGCTAACAGTGATGGAAATGTTCTGGAGTTAGATAATGGTGATGGCTGCACAACTTGAGAACGTGCTAAAAGCCAATGAATTGCACACGTAAAAGGTTGAATTTTATGGTATATGAATATCTCAATTTTTTCAAAGAAAGAGAAATTGAAACATATTATATCTTTTCTTGAGACCAAAGGTAAGTATGAAAGAGAGCTAACAGAATGAGAAAACAGAAGAAAAGCTAAAGCAACTCATCTGAGCAACCATACCCCAAATAGCCTTATTTCCCCTCAGAATAAAGGGCTTTTAAATGCTCTCAGATGGATGCTTCCCAGCTAATGGCCCTTCTCACGAGGTGGGTCACAAGATCCCTGCACCCCACAGCCCCTGGTACTCACCCACACCCGTGGTACAGAGAATGCCTCGTTCTGCTGCCCTCATCTCCTCTCTTGGCCCCACCTGGGAAACAAGCTCGGGTTTGCATGGTGGAGTCCCTGTTCATGGAGAAAGATACATGAGCTGAGGGTGGGAGGACATGCAGAGGAAAACAAACACTTCCCCATCAGCCACCTGGCTTCCATGTGGACTTCAGCTCATGACCCTGGGCAAGTACAATGGTAGCAAAGTGATCATGCAAATTTCTAATGAACTTTTTCATAAGGGCCCAAAACATGAAACACTCCCCTCTCTGCCCCATGGGGCTGAGGTTATTTAAGCCCTAAAGCCAAAGGCCAAGATCAACAAGACCTGCGCAGGTCCTGACTATAAAGAGAATGAAGTCAATGCAATGGATAGAGCTCTGTTATCCTGTGGAAACCAGTGAACCATAAACCCCACAAAACCCACACCACATCTTTTTGGTTACATGGCAGGTGTTTTAAGCATTTGGCACCAGCATACAGGAAGAGCTGGAGTGGTGCCAACCTTACCCCCAGGAGCCAAGGTCCTGCAGTTGTCCAGTATCCCATATCTGCACAGGTTCCTCCGCGCTCCATCCAACAGTGCCCACTCCGGGATGAGCCCCACCGCCACATCCTCGAAGGTGACTGATTCCTAAGACAGTATACACATTCTGGTTCAGCAAGGACCATCAGTCTGCAGGATGACTGGTTACCACTGGGGAAGGAACAACCAGCACAAGAACATTCAGACAGGGAGCTCTCCCCATTCCAGGGCTCAGCAAAGCCTGTGGGCCACTTGTTTTTGTAAGTTAAGTTCTACTGGCACACAGTCATGCCTATTTGTTGCACTGTCCCCATGACGGTCTTTGTGCTGCAAAGGCAGAACTGAGCAGTGGGCAACAAAGATCAATGACTGGCCAAACCAAAAATATTTTCTTTCTTTTAACATTTGAACAAGTCCAAAAGTATAAGTTTTGGCTCTCTGTCACTTCACTGACCAACGACGGCAGAGCCTGTACTTCTCAGCTTAAGAGTTTTTCCTAAACTCCTTATTTAGGCATCAGAAATTTGGGTCTGGTAGCTTAATTTTCATGCTGTCCCTAGACTTACATAGCATTTAGTAATCTTTCGTGCCTGTTAAAATAGGACTTGCGGTGCATCTGAGAAATGGTCTTGTAATTTCAGAACTCTCTAGAGCAGCACTGTCCAGTAGAGCTCTCTGGAATGATGGGAATGTCCTAAGTCTGCACTTGCCAAAAGGGCAGCCACTGCACATGTGGCTACTGAGCACTTGACTGAGAAACTCAATTTTTAATTTTATTGGATTTTAATTCATTTAAATTTCTACAGCCACATGAGTTTAGGGCAAGTCTTACAAGGAAGAGCAAAGATGGTCCTGAAGGTCTCCTGCCGGCTCTAAATGAGTACTGCTCTGCAGTAAGACTCCAGAATAAGGCACAGGGCCCAGAGTCTCCGTGGGGACCCTTCCCAAGCCAGTTTCCTCCAGAGGTCATGCACTAAAAGAGGTCACCAGGTCCACTGGAGCAGGGGAGAAGATGCTTATACTTCCCCTCCCCGCCTTCATCCTCAGCTGATGGTGAGGAGACAGGGCACAGGGCCCCGAGTACATAATTATCCCCACGCCCCACCATCCAGACTCCCCTAACCCCTCACCATAACACTAGTGCCAGGGTTTAAGGTCTCAGCAGGCATCCTCTCTGCAATAGAAGAGAGACCGAGTATAAGAAGGGGTAAGGGTAGAAGCAAAGCACCAAACAAGGGTTTGACCCAGACAATTCCATTTTTATGGGGTGCCATCAGGGTGGCCAAGCAAAACCACTACAGGGAACTTGTCTTAGTAAGAAACAATACTGTGTCCTGTGCCACCTTTCAAACCAAGGCACCAGACCATTTCTACTACTTCCTCTCACCTAATAAATGGATCATTTGTCCTCTTACATTCCCTCAAAATACCTCCAAACCTCTACTTTTCCTCCACTGCCCTTATCAAGTTGTAATTTTTATATTTCTTTTTTAGGTGATTCTGCCCCTCTCTGTCCAACCAGAATATAAAAACTAAGTATAGGCCTGTCCCCACTTTTTTCAGGACCCCAAATCCTGCCATCAGCACAACACTTGATGCATACATACTAAATACTTTATATATTAAGGGGTTGGCAAACTTTCTCTTTAAAAGGCCAGACAGTAAATATCTTAGAATTTTTGGGGTCATATGGTCTCTATAGGAACTATTTAACTGCAGTTGTAGCATGAAAACAGCCATAGGAGAACACATTTTTTTTTTTAAAGTGTATTCCAATAAAACTATTTACAGAAACCAGCACTGGGTCAGATTTGGTCCACAAGTCATAGTTTGCCAACACCTGCTCTAAATCATAGTAGAGAAAATAAATCAATTACAAAATTCTCTCAATTCTACCTCCTACATGTCTCCAACACTGCATCTTTTCCAATTCCACAATTATCACGATTCAACGTCTTATGAGTTCTGAACTTATCCAAGCTCCTAATATATATGGACTCAGCATTCATTCTTACCCATCCCAACTGCATGCTCAATCCAGGAGCTGGTGTTTTGTCTAAATCACAAACAAAATCAAGTCACTCCCCTAACTTAAAACTCTGATTCATTGGCTCCCCAATGGCCTTAGAACAAGGTCCAAAGTTTACCACTACCTTCAGGGCCATGTCTTCCTCTCCAACCTAGTTCATCCATTCTGCACTTTGTTTTCTCTACTTTAGCTCTCCTTTAGCTCTCCTTGTCTTTTCTCTTCTCCTGGAACCCACCAGGCTTTGCACTGCCTGAGGGATTGTATATCTGGAATGTTCTCAAATCTCCTCCCCACTTCTACTCCACAGCTCAAACCACTGTCTTGCTACATACAACTCAGCTTTTAGGTTCAAACATTTGTCCCTTTTAAGGTGTTTTTCCTGACTTCTTCCCAAGTTCTCCTTTTCCATGTTTCCATACCATCCTTGTCATGATTAATTTAAAATCTGTCTTCCCGGATAAAATAAAACCTCCACACAGATAAGCACTATATTTTGATGGCACTGTCTCCCCCTGTACAAGGCCCAGTTCATCCAAAGCAAACCCCCAATGAAATGTGCCAAATATCAACACTTCCAAAGAACAATTCAGTATAGCTAGCCTACGAAGGCACATGCCTGCATGCACAGGCAACAAACGATATACCACCACAAAAATAAATATAAAAATGACTTAAAGTTTTTAAGTTAAAATGTTTGTTCATATAACATAATTCGCAACAGATCTCAGATGTCTTTAAGAAACGTTAGTTTTCTTTCTAAAAAGGCAAGGTGTGACATGTATTCCTTTTTAACAGACATCTCACTTGCACAATTGAAATCTGATGTTTAATTTTCTTGCAGAATTGTTTTTCCTTATTTCTCAGTAAAGTGAACTTTAACCCTATTGTTAAAAAATAAATAAAAGACATTTAAAAAAAGAAAAAAACGACATTTAATTTATGGCCAACTCAATTTCAATTTCCAGTACTAACAAAGCTATATCATCTTTTTTCTGGAGTCCCATTATATTTTGAAGCTTTGCGGTGATTTACAGGCTTGTGGTAACGGAGCTAATGTGAAAAGAACTTAAGCATCTTACTTTCCTTGATGTTAAGACTTGTGACATAACTGAGAAATAACTTTTCGTTAAGACACCCTCACCTCGCAGTTTAAACACTGATACTCACAAAGTAAAAGCTACAAATTAAAAGCCTTTTTTAAAGAAGAGGGGAGGAGAATAAGAGAAGAAAAAGAAAGAAAAATCAAACGGAAATGAAAGCTAAATAAACAGGTCCTAACCTTAGGCACTGTAAATTGTCAGTCACCAAAAAAAGAAAAAAAGGAAAAAAAAATCTCTTGTCTAATTCATCCCTTGAGAGGGGGTGCATTCCATTTTTTAAATTTACTTTACAAGTCATTCAATCCAATTTGCACATACAGACTCAGAACTAACTTTTCAGTTGCAGAGCTCGATAATATGAAATGTCATATTAAATAAAACGTGAATTGCTTATAAACAGTTAATTTGCATACAGGCGATAGACAGAGTCCGGCCCTTCAAATCGGGGAGGATGGGTGAGGGCTGGGATTGGCCGGTTGTCAGCATTCCTGAAGTTTCAGGACCTGGAATGTACTTGGTGATGTCCCCTCCGATAAATAAAAGTCTCGAAAGCCCAGAGGGGGCTTACCCGAGGGCGAGATACAGGGCCGGAGGGGTGAGGGACGCGGCTGGGACGCCGAGCTGTGCACGCCTGACCCCGGCCCCGGGTCGACCTCGTGGATGGGGCACCTCTGCGCGGGAGGCTGTCCTAGGCAGTGAGCCTCCTCTCTACCATCCCCACCTTCCCCGCTCTCCCCGCCCTGCCCTCCCCTCCCACCCAAGAGTTCGGGACCGCACCTGCAAACAGGCGAGAGATGATCCCGTCGACCTGCCGCCGCCGCCGCCGCCGCCGCCGCCGCCGCCGCCGCCGCCGCCGCCGCCGCCGCCGCCGCCGCCGCGCACTTCCGCTTCCGGTCTCGAGGAGGCCGGCAGGGGAAATGGCCGGTGGTCTGTTTCTCTGAGTCAGAGAAGCCTCAAGCAGTGGTTGAAAGCTTAACTCCTTTTACATCCAACCTTGGAGGAAAAGTTCTAGTTTTCTTCCCTGAGGGTTGGATCCGAGGGACCTAAGAGTTGGGGTTAGGGGCGGGTCTATGCCCGGTGCATAGGGCTGTGGGCGAGGCTTAGGTCCACTGGGCGGGGATTAGGGCGGGTCCTCGGCGTGGGGGGCGGGGGCTCGCTCGCACGTTGGAAGGTCAGTGTTTAACCTTGCTCCCCTTTCTGGGGTCTTCACCTTTCTCCGTGGGCTTAATCCAGTCCCCTACAAAAACATATCCTAAGTAAGATTTATTTTTCAGTTTTAATCACACTTTTTTAAATCGGCGCATATGCAGTTAAACTCAGCATAAGGACGTGTCAGTCAACAAAGGACCTCAAATACCACGGTGGTTCCATAAGGTTATAATAGACCTGAAAAATTCCTATCACTTGTGACAGAATAACCGTCCTAATGTTGTAGCGCAAGATATTATTCAAACATATACTATTGTTTTATGATTGCCTACAGTAACATGATGTACAGGTTTGTAGCCTAGGTGTAATCTGCTATACTTTATAGCCTAAGTGTGTGGTAGGTTATACCATCTAGGTTTGTGTAAGTACACTCTATGATGTCACCTAATGACGCATTTCTCAGAACTACTCCCATCCATTAAGCAGTACCTGACTGTATCTTATTTCTTCTGTAGCTTGCCTTGCTCACTAAAAATAAGATGCAAAAATCTGTTCTAAGACAATAGATAGGAAATCTCTTTTCCTTAAAATTATTTACTTGTTATGTAGTATAAATAATACATACACATAGGAAAAGTTCAAATGCAGCTCTCATTCCATTCAAGTATTTCTCCCCAGAAACAATCACTGTAACCAGTTCCCTAATGTTGATATATATTAAGCACATGTATATTATTTCTTCAAATAAATATCTATAGAGCATCAGTTAACTGCTATATGCTAGGAGCTTGGGTTACAAAGTCCCTTTCTGCAAGGGTGCTCCAAGTGGAGACTGGGGGAAAGATAGGGAGGGAAAGGTGAGGGTGATCCATTCCAATGAAACTAACTCAACACATTGGTATATGTGACATATTAGCAGAATATCTATTTTTAAAAAACATAAGGAGATAGGAAGAGAAATCAAGGAATTTGGCAGTTGGTTGAAAGTGAGTCTTGAAGGATGAATATCAAGTTTTAGGGAATTGTTAGTGCAGTTGGTGGGAAATGTTGCAAGTTGGGGATATAGAGTCAGCAAAAATACAGAGACATGGATAAAATACATGTTGTGGGAATACATAAATAGATCGAAAAAACAAAACCTCTCACAAACAGACTCAGGCATTCGAGTATATGGACATCCATTATGTGTTGGAGTATTTCAAGTCCATGGGTAAAGGAAGCGGCTGGGACAGTTGGCTAAAGGACTAAGTTGTTGGATCCCTATTTCACATCATTCACAAAAGTAATTCCAGATAGAGTGACTCAAACATAAAAAAGAAGTTCAAGATATTAGAAAAAAAAGTATTCCTAACAGATTTGCTTTATATTTTTCAAAGATATGGTATTAGTTGCAGAGCACAATAATTAAGGGTCCTTGGTTTTGTCAATTACCACCCTGTAACTGTCACCTACCTAACTTCTCTGTTACTCAATATCCTGAACTGTTGAATGAGAGCAATAATGGAATTATACTAAGGACTGGATGATGTAATGCCTATATGCAAAGCACTTATGGTGCCTCACACCTAATAAGTACTCAATAAATATTGGCTATTATCGTAACAGTCTTTTATTGTCATCTTGTATCAATATAAAACCCCTCTCCCTTATTAAATTTGGCTATGATTTTATTTAGTCTTTTTCTAATATTGTAATACCAACTTCTTGTTCTTGTTATTGTCTGATATGTCTCTTACTTATTTCATCTGTGAGGCTATATAACATATTTTTTAATGAAGTCCCTGATTCCCTGACAAGTGATTTGAGCAAATATTTTAGGACTTTGAGCTTGTCCTTTTTTTTTTTAAGCTCCCCATTACATATGGAAGCAACTAACTGGCCCTGTTGCCCTGAAGGCAGTGAAAATCCAGATGGCATTAAGAAATGGGGCACTGATAGTGGTAAAACAGTTAGTTAAATAATAACTTCTGGTCATCTGGAATGAGTGTCCATTGAAAGCTTTGAGGCAAGTGGCCACTGTCATTGAAGAGCAAGATGCATGTGCATTTCCAACCTGAGTCAAGTGCATGAGTATTGAGGATAAGAACCAGCACAAGACCATGAACAGATTGTTCATGGAAGTCAGCAGCAACAAAGACAGCTGTCTGGCAATAAGAGAAAAATCTGGGGTGGAAGGAAGAGAGAAAGAAAGGAAAGGTGGATGGATGGATGGATTGATGGATGGGTGGATGGGTGGATGGGTAAAAGGTAGGGTATCTGTGAGATGGACCTGTAGGAGACTTTTAGAAATAACTAGAAGACACTTTCAGAGGGTCTGATTTTCAGCATGAAAGCCCCTGCAGTTTCATGCTGTAATAACTTGGTTATAAAAAGGATTATAAAAAAAGTCACTTGTCGGGGAATCAGGAACTTTATATTACTTTTGTTAAAAGAATATCTTGGAGTTCCCTGGTCAGGTGTAGTGGCTTAAAGCTTTAGCACTGGCGCTTGTCAACGCTGCAGCCTGGGTTCGATTCCCAGCCAGGGAACCACCCACATACAAAAAAATAAAATAAAATAAAAATAAAAGAATATCTTGTTTTTTACAGCCTCAAGGATGAAATAATC
This sequence comes from Lyroderma lyra, assembly GCA_004026885.1. Classification (NCBI taxonomy): domain Eukaryota; kingdom Metazoa; phylum Chordata; class Mammalia; order Chiroptera; family Megadermatidae; genus Lyroderma; species Lyroderma lyra. Next base: position 56,330 of record PVJL010003389.1, read on the forward strand.
TAAAACTAACCTCAAAGTTTACCTTACCAACAGAATTACAGCTTCAGTAATTCTGAAGAATTAGATTCACAATTGTGATAGTGTTAGTGTTAGGGAGTTTCCATAACTGTCCTATAATCTCATTTTGTCATCACAGCTAAAAGGCTAGGGACATTTGGTTTATACTTGTATGCTCTACTAAATGGAATGAGGTTGTTAGAGAGCCAGCAATGGTTTCTGGTTCTTTTTTGAGTACTTTTAATAAATACCACATCACCATACTCTTGATGGACCAGAGAACAGTGCTGTGCAGAGCTGGGTTCTTAGAGTCAAACATGCATCAGATTCACCTAGAGGACCTGTTAAACACAACACTTTTGCACCTACCCCGAGATTCATCAAGTCTGGGGCAGGGCTCGAGAATCTGAATTTCTAACAAGTTCTCAGGTGATGCTGATGCTGCCGGGCTGGTGACCACATCCTGAGAACTACAGATTTAGAAAGACATGGACATTGATAGCTCTGTGTTCAAAGTAATATTGAAGATTCAGACTGTAAAGAAGTTTCAAGAATATCTTAATCACCTTTGCTTGCAGGAACATAGTGGATCGACTCACACAGCTGCAGGACACTGGGAACTTGATTGCAGATCAGTTTTATAATGTCATTGGAGTGGTCCTCCTGCCTCTTTTAGTAACATTCAGACAACAATTAATGAAGACCGACCAGCTAATTGCCCAGAAGAATATGCCCAGCTTTTGGCAGCACTGATTTTATGAACAGCGGAAGACATGAATGTTTTGATAGATTTCTTGCCTGATGAAGAATCTAGACCTGCTTTGTACATATCGAAGAAGAAAACCACAAACTGCTACATGTCTGCAGGATGTTATTTATCAAGGGGACATGCTTCTGGAAAAGATACAAAGTGCACTTGCTGATATTATGCAGTCGCAGCTGAAAACAAGAAGTGGTACCCACAGCCAGTCACTTCCAGACTCATATTTCAATGCCAGTAAGAATTCTGCATTGAATTTAGATGTAAGACTTACCAACAGTTAGAGAAACATTAAGCATAATATAGCACATTATCTTTTTAGTTATTTGTGATGGTCTTCTATTTTACTCTTGATAAATAAGCTTGTAAAATTGTGATTGAGTCAGATTTAAACCATCATTATACCATCATCTTTTATTATCTGAATGAAATTATTAAGACAGCTATTATATTAATGGTAATAATGTAATTACACAAATGTACTATAATTAAGAATGTCTTAGTTTGTTTTCCACTTCTATTTTCCTTTTTATCCAATCAAAAGAGTAATACATGATAAAAATTTATTTCCAAATAATTTACAATCTCTCCTCTAATAAGAAAAAAATAAAAATGCTCAAGAATAAGAAAACATTGGGTCATAATTTGTTAAATTTGGTGGTACATAAAATAATTGTGTACTTTAAAATTGATGGCACCTTAGATTTTATTAAATATGGTATGAAGAGAGGAGGGAGATGCTAACTCCACCTTGAGGGTAGGGAAGGGGACAGAGTAGGACTCTAGGGGACCTACCTGGGGGAGGGGGGTAAGGAAGTATATACAGAGGAATACACACTTAAGTATTTGGCCAGGGGCAGAGCAGTAGAGAAAAACGCAATTCTAGGCAGAAGAGATCACACATGCAAAGCCCCTCAAGCCTGGAAAGAGCAAGTCGTTCATGGCAGGTGGACAGCCTAAGGGAGAAAAGTGGGAGATGAGGCTGGAGAGGGGAACTGGGGCCAGATTGGGTGGACTTTATGTGCCTCCTAAGTGCATTTAGCCTGCAAAGTGTCCTTGGGGCTGTGAGACAGGTGTGTGATGAGCTCAGATTCATGTTTCAGAAAGTTCTCTTGACCATGAGGTGGAGGATGGGACAGAGGCTACGTTAGGAGACTATCAAGGTTATCCCATATCACAAGAGTTGAGGAACTTACCCCAAGTCACATAGTATTAAGTGGCAGAGCCAAGATTTGAACCTAGGTAGTCTGGCTCTAACACTCTGTGATAGCATTGGCCTGACCATTAGGTGGCACTATCTGTCTTTCTTGATCAACTCTTGCCTCCAACTATCACACACACCCCCAAAGCACCACTAGAGAGAAAAAACATCAGTGCTACTTTGCTACAGAGAAAGAGAACATTAGAAGAAAGGCTGGTTTGAGGAAAGAGAAACAATTCAGTTTGGGACAAGTTCAGCTGTGATTTCATATACATTATACATTACATATAGCCTGGATCACAAAAGAGAGGGTTCCTCCACTCAGCCAACAGATGGTAATTAAAAACATGGAAATGGATTAAATCACAGAGAGAGATTGTAGAAAGAGAACAGAACACTGGGTAAGTATTTAAAAATCAAGTAGTGGAGGAGTTGCTAATAGAAAAGACAGAGCAAGCATGGACAGAGAAATTAGTGGGAATGGATGGAGTAGGAAGTCATGGAGGGCAAGGAAAGAGACCAGAATGAATTAACACTGAAAAATATTCATAAGACAGAGAATTAAGGAGGTTGTTGATATACTTAGCAAGAGCAGTTCCAGTGGAGAGAATGTTGCGGTTGGTGGTGATAATGATGATGGTGATGAAGATGGCGGAGGTGACTGTGGTAATGGTGGTGATTATCATGACCTACCCAGTTGCCTAAGCAAAATAGAAAAACTAGAAGTTAACTCCTTTCTCATTTACCACCCCCAACACACACATACCTACTTCCAAGCTCCACAGATCAGGGCTGGGCAAGATGTCAATCACGGTCCACCAGTGGACCACCAAGCAATTTTGGGTGACCACGTGAATAATAAAATAAATAGCAACAATTGAAGAAAATTAGAAGTAGGCCTTACTCTGAAATATTCTTCCCAGACCTGCTATAGATTGTTTTTTCTTCCCCAGAAACTTTATTATTTCATTTTTTAATAATTTTTTATTTTTCAATTACAATTGACATACAATATTATCTTAGTTTCAAGTGTACAACATAGTAATTAGACATGTATACAACTTACAAAGTGAACACCCCAACAAATGTAGTATCCATCTGACACCATATATCGTTATTATATTACAATATTATTAAGTATATTCCTTACACTACACTTCACATCCCAATGACTATTTTATAACTACCAATTTGCACTTCTTAATCCCTTTTCCTTTTTCACCCATCCCTCCAGCCCCCACCCATCTGGCAACCATCAGAATCTTCTCTGTATCTATATGAGTGTGTTGTGTTTTATTTATTCATTTATTTTGTTCTTTAGATTCCACATCATAGGGCATCTGATTTACTCCACTCAGCACAATACCACCTAGGTCCATCCATGTTGTTTCAGATGACAAGATTTCATTTATTTCTATGGCTGAGTAATATTCCATTGTATATATGTACCACCTCCTCTTTATCCATTCGTCCATTGAAGAACACTGAGGATGCCTCCATAGCTTGGCTATTGTAAATAATGTCACAATAAACATATGGATGTACATGCCCCTTCATGGTACTGTTTTGAGTTTCTTGGAATAAACACCAAGAAGTGGGACCTTCTTTGTTTCTTTTTACAGCTTTTGTTTTAAATTCAGTTTTGACTGGTATAAATATTGCTACCACAACTTTTTTTTTTCAGTACTACCTTTTTCCATCCCTTCACTTTCAGTCTTTTCAGTCTTTCAATCTGAAGTTGGTGTCCTGTAGGCAGTGTATGTAAGGGTCTTGTTTTCTTATCCATTCAGCCACCCCTACGTCTTTTGATTAGAGCATTTAACCTATTTACATTTAAAGTAATTGTGATAGATATGTAGTTATTGCCATTTTATTATTTATATTTTTAACTTTCTTTTCTTCTTCTTAAAGACCCTTAACATTTCTTGTAGTACTGTCTTGGTGGTAATAAACTCCTTTACTTTTGTCTTGTCTGGGAAGCTCTTTATCTGTCCTTTTATTTTAAATAATAGTTTAAAATAAACTATTTTATAAATAATAGTTTAAACTATGGGTAAGGTAATCTTGGTTGTAGGCCCTTGCTTTTCATCACTTTGAATATTTTGTGCCAATCCCTTATGGCCCACAAAGTGTCTGTTGAGAAATCAGCTGACAGTCTTATGGAAGTTCCCATGTAGGTAATTAACTGCTTTTCTTTTGCTGCTTTTAAGATTCCCTCTTTGTGTTTAACCTTTGCATTTTAATTATGATGTATCTTGGTGTTAGTTTCTTCTTTCTCGTTCTGATCCATCAATTCATTTATTCCGCAATGATATCAGGTAGATAAGAAAACTTTATGAGTTTACATGCTAGGAAGGAGCGACAGACAAAATAAGCACAGACTTGTATAATACATTTACAGAAATAAATAGGGTGATTGAGTGTAATTTGGCAGGAGTTTCTTTAATGGGGTGGTCAGGGAACACTAGTCTGAAAAACTGAGTTTTAGGTTGAGACATGAAAGACAAGAAAGAGGCATACATGTAAGTATTAAGGGAGAAAGCATTCTAGGTGGTATGAAAGCATATGCAAAGGCGCTGAGGTAGAAAAGAACTTGACGTGCTCAAGAAACAGCTGAGACCACTGTGGCTGAGGCATAAGGAGCAAAGGGGGAGTCATAGCAAATGAAGTTGTTTTGTTTTGTTTTGTTTTGTTTTGTTTTTGCGAACGGCGAGCGGCGGCGGCGCGGAGAAGCGCAGCGGAGGTTTTCCTGGTTCCGGTCCCCAGCGGCCGGATGGTGAGATCCTCCCTGCAGCGGACCCTCAGCAGCCACTGCCAGAGAGAAGGAGGGGAGTAAACCCGGCGCCCCCGCCCGCGCCAGCCGCTCCACGCCGCCCCTCAGTCTGTACAGTCGCGGCGGCCGCGGCAGCCAGAGTTCCAGGGTCCCCCTTCACTGCTGTGGTAAGCTGGGCCCAGGGCCTCAGTGGCGCTCCTGATGCCCCTCACCCACCCCTGAAGATCCCAGGTGGGCGGGGGAATACTCAGAGGGATCACAATCTTTCAGCTCATTTATATTTTACTCTGATAATCGGCTGACTGTAACAGAGGAACTAACGTCTAACCACAAGACGAGAATTCTCAACGTCCAGGCCAGGCTCGCAGATGCCAAACATGTCCCCTGGAGAGCGGTGCTGAGCAGATCCTGCCTTTACATCGAGGCGGTGCTCTGCCTGAGGGGAGCAAGGCCAGCTTCGCACTTCTTCTTGAGTTTGCTGAGGAGCAGCTGCACGCTGACCACGTCTTTGTTTGCTTCCGTAAAAACCGTGATGACAGAGCCGCCCTGCTCCGTACCTTCAGCTTTATGGGCTTTGAGATTGTGAGACCAGGGCATCCACGTGTCCCCAAGAGACCCGACGCTTGCTTCATGGCCTACACGTTTGAGAGAGGGAGCTCTGACGAGGACGAGTAGTGGCCAAGCCGCCTGCGCCCCTCACCTTCACTGCTACCCATACATCATCACAGAAGGCGGCCCCTTTGCGTGTCAGCTCTGCAGGTGATGTTATCAATTGGCTGGGGCTGCAAATGCCAGGCCTGCTCCCCTCTTCTGGGTTTGTCCGCATGTTGTAATTGTGCAAATAAATGCTCACTCCAAATTGGCGATATATTTCTTGAAGTTTAATATTGTGTTTGTGATACTGAAGTATTTGCTTTAATTCTAAATAAAAATTTATATTTTACTTTTTTATTGCTGCTTTAAAATGATTCAGATTATCCTTGTACTTTGAGCAGGAGTTTCTAATTTGGAGTTTTGGAAACAGTCTTAGGTCTTAACTTGGAAAAACAGGTATTAACCTATCCTATTGCTCTCCAAATCTGAATAAAAGTGATTATACCTCAAAAAACAAAAAACAAAAACAAACAAACAAAAAAAAAAAAAACAACAAATGAAGTTTAAGATGTAAATGAGGAAAAATCATGGAGGGACTTATAGGCCATAGTAAGAAGTCTGGTTTTTATCCTAAGTGAGATGAAAAGCCTTAGAAGGGTTTTAAGCAGGGAAGTGATAGAGCATAATTTGTTTTGAAAGATAACTTTGGCTGCTTGGTTGAGAATGTTTTCCAGCAGAGTAAGAAAGGAAGCAAGGAGACTATATAGAGTATGTTGCAAAGTACATTAGCTCTGTCTGGATTATTTTCCAACCTGTGCCCCCATATCCACACCAGCCTCCAATCCATAAAGCATTCAGAAAAACTCCCCCAAAACAGAGCCACACTGCATAAAAACCTTCAGTAATTCAAATTTCCTCTAAACTCTCCAATACAACTCAAAGAGAGAAAAGAGAAAAAGTTTTAGGAGGTGGCTTCCTTACCTGAGAGACAAGAAAGAAATGGCTTTAAGACCTTTTTCTGTATATTATGAATGGAATCCCTGTTCACATGTTTGTGATATTTTAGTCATTGCTTTTTTGTTTATTGCCTGGATCTTTAATTTCTTGAATTCCTGGATATTCAAATAAGCATCATCTTGCCACTATTGAACCATGAGATGTGGACTATATGTATCTAATTGTCTGGCTTCCCCACTAGACTCTAAGTTCTATGTAGAAAAGATGGTGTTAATTTTGTTCACTGTTGTATCCCTATAAGGTAGTACAGATCCTGTCACTTAATATTTGTCTTAATTAATAACTTAGAGGTCTTTTCTCCCAAAACCCTACTGGATTATACTTCAACTACCTGGATTGCCCCAAATAACCAAGTAATATATCACCTTCTACCAGGTTTTGAGGCTCCAGTCTGATCTGGTGTTTACCATCTTCTAGGGGAAAACGTATTCCAAGACTTGTGAAAATGTTTCCTCCAGAAAATTTAAACCTAAATTCTGGTTTACCCGGCTCAAAAACAACAGGGCTCTTTAAGGTTTATTTTCTTATGGTCAATTGATTCTGTCATCCCAAAAGCGATCAACAATAGTTAGGAAAACCTACTACCAAGCAAGTATTTGAAAACAGTGCAGAAACTGTATAGAAAATAAATAAAAAGCGGAACCATGTGTCTGATGGTGAAAGATGAGAAGTTCACTTTTCTGAAAACAATTTCCTAAGACATTAGACCTAAGATACTTCCGTCAATTCTCATGAGATTTTCTTGGAATACAAGAAGTGGTTTGCTTAAAGCACAGTAGAGAGCTTCAAGAGCTGGCAGGCAAGATCATACCCGCGTGCAGGAATGCGAGAGCCATCACTTCTTCCAGGTACGTGTGATTGTGACGATGACTGATCGTAAGCTACCCGCTAACATGAGCTACTCAGTTCAACAATTGCTGTCTTCCTTCTCTTTCCTTTGATGAGCTTCGAACCTTCTCCTTTTCTCTTGAATATGGTTTCCTTTCTTACCACTCTATTCAGACTATGCTCTCAAATATCACCTAAAATTTTCCTTATTGTCCAACTCAATGAATTATTCATCTTCTTCACAGGTTTTGTTTTGTAATTGATTTACCCTCCTCCTTGAAAACACCTGTGCCTTAGCACTGCCCTTAACACTGCCCTTAGCACTGCCCTTAGCATGCCTGCTCTGCCTTGCTTGCCATTCTTTCCACCCCTCATTCTTTCCTTTTCCTGTACCAAGAATATTAGTAATAACAACCAACATTTTTGAGCAATCACTGTGAAGCTTATGTGTATTAACCCATTTAATCTTTACAATAGGCCCATGAGGTAGGTACTATTATTATTCCCATCTTACAGATGAAAAAACTGGGGCACAGAGAGCTTATGTTACTTATCCAAAGCTACACGGCATATAAGTGGCAGAACCAGGATTCAACCTAAGCCACCTGGCTTCAGATCTTTGCTCCAATGTTCTTTCCACAGGATTCTGTTTGGGGTCTTCTCTTTTTCTACGCCCTCTCCCTAGAGGAATCTCATGATGCTGTGGCTTCAATCACCACTTCTGTGTGGATGGTTCCCCAACTCTGAAATCCAGTTCATCCTTCTGGCTCCAGATCAAATAACTATCAGCAGCCGCAATATCACCCAAAGCTTGCATTGATCAAGCACCTCCTTTAGGCTGGCATCAAGCTAAAATTGTTTTACACTCATTATCACACGGCATCTTCACATTACTGATGTGAATGGCATCACAGAGAGGTTCTAGGACTTGCTCAAAGTCTCACAGTGATTTATTAATAGTTGCAGAGGAAGTGATACACCATAAAGTCTATCAAAATAATATAGGCTACTTGAAAGCAAATGCCGTGTCCCCTCATCTTTGCAGCACCTTCCACGACATCTTACATAGAAGAGGTGTCCAATATACATCTGTGCAATCAAATTTAAGTGAGAGTGAGAAGCCCAAACAAGATGCTTCCTGCTTTGGGGTTACTGCAAGCAGAGTTCTGGACACTTCTGAAATGGATTGTTTGTGAATTTTGGTTATCTATAAACTTTCTGCTCTCACCCCTGGGTGGAACAGGCAGTGTAATAGAATGAGCATCAGGTCAAAAATAGAATACGATTCTCATGCATTAAACTACAATACAGTCAGCTAGCATTTATGGAGTGATTTCTGCCAGACACTGCACTTCATGCCTTTCCTCATTCAGGTCATCACCTGGAGGTAGACGATGCTGTCACCATGTTTCATATAAGGAAATCTAAAGAAGTTAAGCAACTTGCCCAAAATTGCACAACTGGTGTCTGAGCAAATTGAAACTGAGAATCTGTTTCCTCATCAACAAAAGGAGGGAGTTCCCTGATGGTGTAGTGGCTTAAGGCTTCGGCGCTGGCGCTATCAGCGCTGCGGCCTGGGTTCGGTTCCCAGTCAGGGAACTACCCACATAACAAAAAGCAAAAAAAAAAAAAACAAAAAAAAAACAAAAGGAGTCAGTGGGTGATTTCTAAAGTTTCTTAGAAATCTGGTATGCTGATGACTTTTCAGAAACTCTAATTTAAAACACATGCACGTATTACTAAGCATGGGGTTGCTGGCGGAGTTGGAAGGATACTCTGAAGAATAGCCTTGAGGAAATGTGACAGCACCTAGACTGCCTGAGTTTTAGGAACCTGGAAACATTTCAGCCATATATTTAACGAGTTGGGAGCTGGTGCTGGACCACAGTTATTAACAAATGATGTGGAAGCATTTCAATATGAACAGTCAACACAACTCTTTTAGTATGTACTGGTTGAAATTTAGCTCTCTGGTAACTAGTAACCTTATTTGCAACTTTGGTTCCCTTCTAAGAAAATGGGTCCTGCCAATGAATGTATAAAGAAACTGTGGTATAGACACACAATGGAATATTATTCAGCCTTTACAAAGAAGGAAGTTCTGCCATTTGCAACAGCATGGATGAACCTAGAGGACATTATGCTAAGTAAAATAAGTCAGACACAGAAGGACAAATACTGCATGATTCCACTTAGAAGAAGCATCTAAAGCAGTCAAACTCATAGAAGCAGAAAATGACACGGTGATTGCCCAGGACTAGGGAGAGGGAGAATAAGAAATTATTTTTCAATGAGTATAAAGTTTTTGATATGCTGGATGAATAAGTTCTAGAGATTCGGCTGTAAAACATAGTACACAGTTAACAGTAATATTAATTATAACTCAATAAAGCTTTTTTAAAAGTGGGTCTTGGAAATGGAAGGTCTCTGTTTGCCAAGTGGGGTGATGATGGGTATAAATGATGGTGGACTAGTTTGGTGGAGCTGGGATAAACTTTGGTTCCTGACCAAGGTTGCCATGTTGGGAGAAAGCCCAAACTACCTCAGGCCCTGAAGCCACATGAAGAGACAGTAATGCCCAGGCGGTTCCCAGCCACTCCAGTCTAACTGCAACGATATAGGACACCACCCAGCTAAGTCTGTCCCAGAATCCTGGCCCACAGAAATCATAATAAAATGAACATTGTTATGTTAAGCCACTGTATTTTATGATGGTTTGTTATACAGTAGTAGGTACCTGATATACAGTCCTTGGAGAATTTCCTATAATCTTTCTTCTGTAGTTTTATGTCTCTCTCTTCTGCTTCTCTGTTCCAGGACTCTGCATTCTGATGAGCTTGTCAGGAGTCATGATTCAGAAGGCCAAAGGTGAGTGCTCAAAGCCTGGCTCTTCCATAGCCAGAGACCAGGGAGGGTGCAGATCAAGTACGAGCCTGGGGCCACCCGCATCCTCCAATGGGCTAGAGAAAAGGGGTTTGTTCTGGGAACAGAACTTGGGCAGGATTACTTTTATATTGTTTGTTTGGTTTTTGTTTGTTTTTAGTTGATCATTTCATTGAATTTGGATATATTTTAATTTATCTTTTTATGTTACTTTTACTTGATGATTTGTTTGCTTTTGGTAACCGCAATGTGCCCAATGTGGAAACAGAACAGTGAATAAAATACACAAAGTCTCGTGAAGTAAACATTCTAACGGGGAGAGACAGCATGATGGCCACCATTTCACTCTGATCATAAGTCAACAAAGTATGAGCAAGACCATTGCAGGCTAGCTTTAGTCCCTTGGAAATCTCACTAGATTATGACTCAGTGGGTCCAGGGTAGGACCTGCAATTCTGCGTGTCTAGTCAGAGGATTCATTCTGAGCAGCCAAGCTTTGCACAGTGCTCCACCACCACGTTCCCAGCACCCACTCTCCATAAACCCTGCACAGCTCCCACATCTTTCCACGAAACCCAAAGCTTGAGATATTTTCTCATCCCCATTCTTACCTCAAATTAAGATTTTTAATGTATATCTGTCTAAACGAAGTTATACATAGGGTTATATAGATAATATACAAGGTCCAGCAAAAGTTATGCCCTTTTTTAAGTAGTTAAAATATTGTTATGTTACAGAATTACATGATTATAATTTTTAATAAAAGATTTGGTATAGAGTACCAACTCATAAAAAGGGGCATTACTTCTGCCATTTATACCATTAACAGAATATACCTCCCATGATACCCTACAAATACAAATTTTTATAATCATAACTTATACTTATCGTGTGCCAGTCTCTGCCCAAACCACTTTATATGTATTAATTTGCTTTCTCTTCACAATAACCCATTTTACAGATTAGAGGACTGATGCACAGAGTTTAAGACTTGTGCAAAGACACAAAGCTATTAAGTGGTAAAACCAGAATTGAACCCTAAGTCCAAAGTCTTAACCAACTCATTCCCCTCTTATAAATTCTGTAAGGATCTTGAGAATAGCACTATTATATTGCATTGAAATTTTTGTGTTAAAATTAATGTGTTTAATGCCAACCCCGATCCTTTGTCATCCACAGAATCCCACTTTTTTCTTGTAACTTGGATTTGATCTCTCTAAATTCTTTTAGATTTTTTAAAATTTATTTTTCAGTTATAGTTGGCATACAGCCTTATATTAGTTTCAGATGTACAATATAGTAATTAGACATTTATGAAATTGTGCCACTTGCAACAACATGGATAGACCTGGAGGGTATTATGCTAAGTGAAATATTGTGTTTTCCATGTATAAGATCCCCATGTATAAGATGCCCCCTACTTTTCTGACCCAACATTAAGAAATCAATATCAACTGGTTACTTCTGTGTATAAGATGACCCCCAATTTTTGGTCTAACAATTTTAGACCAATGTATCATCTTATACATGGAAAAATATGGTAAGTCAGACAGAGAAAGACAAATACCATATGATTTCACTTGTATGTGAGATCTAAAGCAAAATAAATGAACAAACAAGGCAGAAACAGACCCATAGATAGAGAACGAACTAATGGTTACCAGATGGGAGGTTTAGGGGAATGGGTGAAAAAGGTGAAGGGATTAAGATATACAAATTGCCAGTTATAAAAATAGTCACAAGGATGTAAAGTACAGCATAGGGAATATAGTCAATAATATTGTAATAACTATGTGTGGTGTCAAATGGGTACAAGACTTAGTGAGCTAATCACTTCTTAAGGTCTATAAATTCAATCTCTAATTTTTTTCATGTACTGAGGTGTCACAGAAGGAGAAAGGTGCAGGCTTCCTCAGTCTCAAGAGGCCCTGCTCAGCGACAAAGTCAACTGGTAACAGGAGAGTTTTTGATCCCGTTAACACCTGACCTGCCTTTCTTCTCCGTGCAGGTGCCTGTCCTCAGTGCCCCCAAAATGCTTTCTGTGTCAATGACACTTACTGTACCTGCAACCCTGGATACACTCCTCAATCTGGGAAGAAATTCTTCATGTTCCCCTTGGAGACATGTAAAGGTAAACGGGTAATTTTCAAATCGCCCAGAGGTGGAAGTGGAAGCAAGGCAGCATAAGGGCTATAAGGAAGTAACAGTGATGTTCAATGCTGAAAACTTTACCACTCAACCTTCACCAAGCAACACTTTCATGAAGTTAGAAAAGAAAGGGCTCTTCCAGAACTAGCTAAGTCTCAATATTCTCCTCCACAGTATGGGGGTGATAATGCTGACTTCATGAAGATGGTAGAGAGATTGAATAAGGTAATGAATGTGGCAGTACTTCATAGATCATAGCATCATTTTTTTTAAGTTAAAGAGAAAGAATATGCACTGAAGTCATGGCAAAGAGACAACAAAAGCATGGACAGAAACTTTCTGAATATAAATTCCTACGGTCCTCTCAGATGCAAAATGTGCTTTCAATTCGATAATTAAAAGATCCAATCCTATGGAAGAATAAACACGCCAGACTTGAGTTAATATTGGGTTGTTCCCCTCCCTGAGCGCAAGCTCCCTCCTGGTTGGAAGTTGTAACCTAGAGTAGGAGGTATAATTGCCTTCTCTCTTCCCCCCTAACACTTCCACTCTTCTTTGCCTGATCTTGCTACCCTCGGAACCGGGCAGAAAGAAGAAAGGGAAACAGGAAAATCTCTACTTGGCTGGTGCTATTGTTGCCATTTAGCCTCTATGTTCTGTAGATACAACACTTTCTCTCATGAGGGCCTTTGTGGGTTCTTTGAAGATAATTCCCCTCTCCCCACAGTCATTCCCCTGAAGTAGCAAACTCCTCCTTACACCTTCCTCATCCTGGAGGAATCTTGTGATTCCTCCTGCTTCTTCCTGCTAACATCCATCACTGTCCCTCTTGACCAGAACCTAAGCAATCCCACATCAGAAACCTCCTGCCCCTGTTTAGTTCTTAGGAAAGATTCACTCAGTCTTTGCTAAAGAAATTTGGAATGTGTGGGTGCCCAATATAAGCCAGAGGTTCACCCTTTAGATTTTTTAGGAGAAAATAGGCACCCACCAACTGTGTCCCCACAAAATACAAACAATGCATAATTGGCTGAGTGAACACCTTAAAATTCTTCTCTTGGACTGAGATGAAAAGGAAAGAACCCCCACACATTTCTTCTCTTGGGTGGGAGTGGAGGGGCTCACAGCACAGCATCAGCTCTCTCCAAATAAATCCTTCCTCTCTTACCTGCCACCTTGTGATCCCTTTAAATCCTCCATATGAATGAAGGCTATACGAATCATATGACCAGAGTCCAGATACCATCTCCTTTGCAAAACTTGTACCTTGGCCTATTTCACTTGGGAATGTGGTGTCTATTGCAGTTAATGCTAATGCTGAAACTTCTAGTTTAATAACTGTTTTTATGATGGGTTAATGTCAATGTAGTACCTCACTACGTGCATTTTAAAAGATCATTCTGTAAAGAATGGAGGTAATAGTCAAGCATGTTTGGCAAAGGCAATCACAAGCAAAAATATCCTTGGGTTTGAATATGTCTAACTGGTTCAATAAAAAGGAAATGAAAGTTCCCTGATGGTGTAGTGGCTTAAGGCCCACTCAGACACAAAGAGATAAGACAATAAGCCAATATCTCAATGTAAAGACTGCCAAATAATTTGGAGGCCATGATTTAAAACTGCCATACCCAATCTGCTTGTCTGTGTTTTAACAGAGGATTTCCATTTATATTTGTCCAATTATATTTAGTGTAATGGCTGACATGGTTTACTCCCTCCATCTCATTTTGCTTTTTTAATTAATTTTATATTACTATTGTTTTCTCATTTGCCTTTTTTCTTATATGCTTTTGCTTGATCAAGTTGCTGCTAACTTCATTTTTTTCCTTTATTTATTTGCAAGTTCCACTACACTTTTCTATTCTATTAATGTGTACCTTCACTTTTTTAATTTCATAATCAAACATGTGTTTCTTTGCTATTATTTGAAATTTTTACCAATTATTTCCCCCATGAAGATGCATTGTTTTCCCTATCAAGGTGCTTCATTTCACTCTTATTTCCCCTACTTCAGTAAAAAGATGAGATCTTCAAAATACTCCTATTAATATTTTACTCCTCTCATTTTTTCCTCTTCCTTCCCACTCCCCTGATGAATATTAATTGTATCTCCAGATTAATTGTTCACTTTTGCTTCCTCTTTCCTTCATCTTCCCCCAAGTTAAGGTTTCTGTACTTGCTAATTACATACTTGTTAACTTGTTGTTTGCTTAGATCACTTTATTGTATGTTTTTCAAATGAAGTATATGGGTAATGTCTCTATTATTTCATAATCTGACATTTCTTTCACTCTAACAAGCATCTCTACCTTGCCTTGGCAGGGAATTTTTAGTTCAATCCTCTTATCCCAGTAATCCATAGATGCATATCCCAGTAATCACATAAACTCTCTTCAAGCATACAGGGTTGCAGATAGACATTCTAATACCAATTTGAGTCTCATTCCTTTATAGTGAATTGTAATAACTTCTGTCTCACATTTTGTAAAGTTTTTCCCAGAAGACCATTCTTATTTTTCACTGGCTATGGGTGTCTCACATGACTACCCTAGCTGAAAAAGAGGCTAAAAGAGTATCTGAGAAATGGGAACAAGATTGCCCTGTGTGGACTGAGAAATGGTGTTTTGTGCCAGTCTCAGGCTATTGATAATGCTATAGGCTAGAAGTGCCTGAGGGGTACTCATTTGGGCCCAAGTGAGATATTGCCCACTTCTAAATTAATGTCCCAACTGGACCAACTCTTGTGGTTCTTATTTTGGTTGCCAGATGCCCTTCAGAAATAACCATCAGAAATTTTTGAAAAGATACAGGTTTATTATTAACAGGACCTGGAAATTACACAACACACCTGGGGCCACACAGCAAGGCTCATGGATAAAGGAAGAGAGTGCACATGGGTTTCATGGGCTCACACTTTATTGGTGAATGTAAAACATAAGAGTGGAAATTTAAAGCACAGGAAGAGAAAAAAACAATTAGCCCAATGGTCAGTTACTGAAATCAACCAAAATCTATAAAGCAAAGGAGAGATTCAGTGGGGGGAGGTGACCTGGTACTTCATCTAGTCCTGTGGCTGCAATGTGTTTATTAAGATGGCCGTCTTTCAAGTGGGTGCTTCTTTGAAATAAATGTCTCAGCAATCAAAGCTTAAATCAAGCTTTTGCATTACAAAAAAAAAAAAAAAAAAAAAAAAAAAAAAAAAAAAGTCAGGGTTCACACCACAAATAGGAACAAAATTGACATGTCTAGGCTCCCAAGCAAAGAATGGTTATTGAGTGGGCACTATGTCGCTCTCTGAAAACCCCTAACTTCCTGTTTTCTGTACTACACCAGGAAATCACACATTTTGACTACCCACTTGACATTTTGAAGGTATTACAGTGACCCTCAGGACTGGAGACATTGACATAACAAAGACATTCTAACTCATTTAGTTACTTTATCAGATGTATTACTCAAATCAAGCTGCAATGACAAAATACCGCAGACTGGGTGGCTTAAACAATATAAATTTATTTTCTCACAGTTCTGGAGTCTGGGAAGCCTATGATCAAGGTTCTGATAGATTCAATTCGGGTGAGGCCTCTCTTCCTGGTTTGCCTTCTTGCTCTCTTCACATGGAATTTCCTCACTGCATGCATGTGGTAACAGAGAGTGGGGAACTCTCAGGTTTCTTCTTATAAGAACACCAGTCCTGTCAGATCAGGATCCCATTCTTATGACCACATTTAATCGGAATTACCTCCTTAAAGTCTCCATCTGCAAATACAACCACACTGGGGGTTAAAGCTTCATCTATGAATTGAGGTAGGATACAAACATTCAATCCATAACAACAGATATGGTCCCATTTACATGCCCTCAGCATTCACTACTTCTTTGCACACCAAATCTGAGACTTTTGCTGGCTGTTGGACACCACTCAACCCATGCTCAGGACAGATGGAAGTACTGCGGAGTTAACACTCCCTGGGAGCATTGCTCCACCAGTAAATGATGAGATTTGGTATATAAATACCCCAGATCCCTTGCCCCCTTGTCCCCTTGCACATGGTCACTCTGAAGTGTTTACTCTACATTGCCTGCCAGAGGTTCCCAGAAGAACTGAACCCCAGTTGCCCACAGTGGAAACTTGTTTGATAATATTATCCCCTTTTTTCTCAGCCATCCCTGTCTCATTTCACCACTTACCTTCCAGTGTCTTCTGGGACCACCTCCCAAAAAAGCACTTGTACTTGAATCCTTGTCTCAATGTCTGCTTCTTAGAGAACCCAACCAAAGTCAATGATCAAAGGAAATAACAAAACCAACCATTACCTTATCTGATTGTCTTTGAAAGCCAGGACAGACACTAGTGGAAAGGGTATATATAGCTCCTGGCACATATAAGATGCTCAATAAATGCTTGTCAAATGAATGACCAAATTTCTCCCTTGTGTTCAAGATACTGATGAGTGCAAACCACCTTTTAGCATATATTGTGGACCAAATGCTGAATGTCAGAATGTTGAAGGAAGTTTCTACTGTCACTGTAATTCTGGATATAAACTCCTCTCTGGGGATGCACAATTCAAGGATTCCAATGAGAACAATTGTCAGAGTAAGAAAAGTCTTGTCTTCTTTTCTCCCTTCCTCATTTTCTATTGAGTCTAACATCAGAGAAGATTTTTCTTTTTCAGGTGAGGACAGTACATGTTTCTAATTCCTAGAAGGCAATGGAAAATGGAAAGAAGAGGAAAAAAAGAAAGAAGGAAGTTTAGAGAAATAACAGAGTTAAGAAGGCAGTGAACTTTGGAGATGGAGGTGACAAGGTGGTGAATGAGAATGAATTATTTGAATTTCAAAAAAGAGAAACTCACTCAGCTTAACTTAAGCAGAAAAGATTAGTTTATGATAAGGATGTACGAATATGTCTTGGAACTCAAGGGCAAGAATACAGCTGGGCTTATGGAATGAACTAAAACTGGATACTCAACACTATCAGGTCTTTGACACTCTTTGGGTCTACGCCTGTCTTCTCTTTAATCACAAACTGACTCTCTGCTTCCTAGTTCAGAGGACAGGAAATATGGTCAACAACTCCAAATCTTACCATTGTTGTTGATTCAACCACCCAAAGAGAGATCAATTGACTCTCTTTTGGACCTAATTGCAAAGTCTTTGGAAATGTACAAATTGGCCCAATTTGAGTCATATGTCCACACTTGGATCTGTGTCCAGGGGGAGGTACCATGTTGTAAAAGCATGACCACTCTCACAGAAAGTGTGTAGATGGGGAAAGTCTATGCTTAAGAAATATGGGACTTGGTAGACTATCTATGAGGTATTGGTTATACAGTTGGAATGATAAGATAGAGAGTCTTTAAAGCTAATTTCTAGGAAGTCTATTAGTCAGAAACAATAATACTAATAGCTACATATTTGTGTTATTTGTACTATGTGCCAGGTACTACACTAAGTGCTTTACATGGATAATTTCATTTACAGTAAGAGTATGTGGTAAGCACTTTTATTACAGATAAAGAAACTGAGGCATCCAAAAATTAAGTAAATTACCTAAGGTCAGTCAGCAAATAAGCAGGTTTTAAACTTGAGTCAGTCTGTATTAAGAGTCCACACTCTTAGCCACTTGCTTTGCTACAACATGGGTCTCAGGGAAGGCATAAAAGGGACAAAGCATTCCTCTTTTTTTTTGGTGTTATTATTATTATTATTATTCTTTCTATATCATTTAAGATCCAGCCTGGAAAACAGAAATCATACTAGGTCTCTCAAATATCAGGAATTTTATAGAAAGAATTGGTACTAGTGAAGACAGAACAGAGAAGTCAAAAGGTTATGAAAAGGGAGGCAACCCAGAGATTAGCAATAGCAGAAAGCTGCAGTAATCCTGTACCTAAAAGGACAGGAGAGGAAGTGGTATCACCAGGGCCCAAGAGTCCACCTCTCATCTAATGAGAAGTGGACACTTGGAAGAAATGCAGTCAATGCTGAAGATATCACAAGAAGAGAGAAGGGGTAAGAAATACCCTGCCTCCTTCCTTCCTCTCCTCTTCAGTATTCTACCAGTATTTCCCATTGGCTGAACCTATCAAGAAGCCACAGGGCAAGAGATCTTGGCAAAGGGAACTCTTCGTGAGACAGAACAGAGCATGGAAAAAGTAGGATCCGAGGACAAATTGGCAGTTGACCAGCAACCACTGTTTCCCATGAATATGAAGTATTTTGCTTACAAATGTAAGCAAAGGTGGGAGCTTGGTGAGACTTACTGTAAAGACAGTCCATTTCAGCCTATGTTGTTTAAATATGGTGGAGGGTTCTTATGCTATGAGATAGTGAAGGAATCACTCCCTTCTTTCCAAGCTTTCTTCAAAAAATGAAACTTATCTGTGAATCTCAGTTTGTATCTCCATGTTATTAAAGTTATCCTATTTCATTTTTAGTGTCCCTTATATAGATTCTCAATTTTTCTCTGCATTATTGAGATTTTCAGTCACTAGGTCCACAGCTGAGCCAACATTTATAGCTGATGATTTCAGTTGGAGAGTGGAGAAAAGATAATTTGATAATGTTATGAGAGACACTGACTGAAGAATGTCCCAAAGTGTTCTTATCCTTCTTACCACCATTAACCTTGTATCTGTTAGGATGTTTTTGGCTTCAAGTAATATACCTGACTAAAAGTGACTTACAATAAGGATTATTAATGAATTCCAATATAATAAAAACCCAGAGATAAATAGTTTCTCATTTTGTTAATTTAACCTCTCAATAATAGCAGAGCTCTGGTTTGGCTTCTGTTTGCTTTCCCTCATGACCCCAAAATAGCTGCCACAGCTCTGAACATCACATCCTCTCCTTGCCTGTGTTGGAAAACAAAGACAAGAAGATTGATACTCCTAAGCATCTCTATCTTTTTACCGTGATGAAAAATTGTCCTCAGAAGTCTCCCAGAAGACTTTGGCTAGACCTGGGTCAAATTCCTACCCCTAAACAAGTTCCTGGAATAACAGAATGTGGTCAGGGCTCAATGCTAGGATTGAGGAAAGTGTCGGCTTCACACACCTGAACAAAATAAGTGTTCTGATAGCAAGGGGGGAAAAGGGAGTATAGCAGCTGGATGGGCATTCTCCAGAGTGTGGCATAACCCTTAACTTCCAGATCCTTCTAATGATGCATCTACCCAACATTAGGTCCTGGAATTGATGGTGGGAAAGAAAAAACTTCTTTTGTAAAGTCTCATAGATAATCCCAAGAGGAGAAAAGAATACATGTATCTGGAATGGAGCCTTTCTCCTTAGATTGGTAGGACAATGGAAGTAAAACTCCTAAAAGATAGTTCCTTTGTGCTCCTCTTCATCCAGCATTAAGGCTGTGAGGCTGGAGGTCCCACAGCAGAGAAAGGTTGCAGAAAGGTTGACAAGGGTCACTGCATACCACCACCACTCCCAGATCCTCTTAGGAGCTCAAGGTTGTGAGCAGCACAAGTCTGCAGCTTGCAATCAGGAAACCTCACACCACAATTATCAGACCAACTTTGCATCAATAACATTCACACTAGGTCAGTTCTGTGATTCCTTTTAACAGGAGGGGTCAAAACTCCATAATCCTTCCACAAAGTCAAGGGTTTCAGTACAGAGGTACAATTATACCAAAAGAGAAACCAAAAGGGCTATTCAGGGAGCCTGAGACTCAAAATCCCTAAAAAGCTTAAAACGGGGCCTCTCAGATCAAACTGGAGAAGAATGGTGACTAAGAGGGTCTCCAGGTATAAACACCCTAGGGGGAGTGGGATGCCTCATCCAAGGACCCGCCCTCGGTTACAGAGCCCCAGCTACTCCATAGCAGGTTCATAGGGAGCTCAGGGGATGCCTGTGGGTGGCTGACATTGCTGTGCCCCACCCTGATTCCTACGCGTGCGCTTCTGCACTTAGACAAATACAGATGCGAATTTGGGCTCTACCACTTACCCCCACGCGACTGTGGACAATTCCTTAACCACCCTGTGCCTTTGTTTACTCATCTGCTTAAATGGCATAACAACAGAACCTGACTCCTGGGTTTTCCAAGGATTAAATGAGGTGATGCAGGCGAGGTGGCATTCCACAAGTGGTAACTGTGATGATTTTGGGGCATGATGCATTCTTCTTTTGGGGGTCACCACAGCTTCAAGAGACAACAAAACAGACTAGTTAAGAACACTTTGCAGGGACTCTGGAACCAAATCAGCCAGCTGAATACCCTTGGGCACATCCTAACTTTTCTTTACCCTATCTGTAAAATGGTGCTAACAATTATCATCCTCACAAGGGATATATTTCACAGGCCTGTTGCAAGGATTAAATGAAATACTACCATGTAAAGCACTTAGAACAGTACCTAGAAGTGTTTGCTAATATTGCTAGCATTTCATCTGTATCTTTTAAAAAATCCAAAAATGTTAAAATCCTTGCTCCAGCTAGAAAGGTCATGAGAAAGTTCAGGTAGCTCTTAACATCAAAGGTATGTTGTCTGCCAATGGGAGGCACTCCTGCAAGATTGAAGCCCAGGTTCCCATATTTTCCCAGGTCCCAAATTGGAGCTCACACCAGGGTCTTGGAACCACATGAGCTCTGAATGTGAAACTGGGGTCCAGGTGGGAAGAGTGAGAGAAAACAGCACGGGGTGGGTAGAAAGGAGTTGCTGTACCCTAAGTCACCAATAGCTCAGATGATCAATAAATAGTTATTGAATGAATGAATGAATGAATGAGTGAGTGAATTGAACCCAAAGCGAATGAGTCTTTTACTAGGCTGTGGTCACCTCTATTGACAATGTACAAACAGCCTGAGAGTCTACCTGGGTTCTGATGTTAATCTGTTAAATTCACTTTATTTTACAAGGAAGAGAAATGCCTTTGGTTATTTCCCTAATTTTAAGAGCTCTTCACAGTCCTTTAATATGCACTGAATCCATCTGGGTTTAGTTATTACCAAGGTTGGTAGATCCAAGAAAGCACCCATAAAAATGTATGAAGCTTTCAGCCAAAAGTGAAGTTTTCTACAACAAATATGGTTTCCTATAACAGACATATTCTGAACTCAGGGTTATGAGTCAGAGTAATATTCTAAGTTCTTGCAGTCTTATGACAAAACCTTCAACATTATAAGAAAGCTCTTTGCCCTTTATAGCAAATAGACTCAACTGAAAACCAAGATACAGACTAGGTATAGATTTAACCTCAGTCTGCTAGTACCATATATGTAAACATTTGCTAGCCTTTCCTTGTCATTCTAAAACAGAGATAGTTGTCCTCACAGAGCATAATAAACAACACACAAGATCCCATCAACATTTGATAACCAAAATTGGACACTCCTGTTTCAGTTCTAATTCCCAGCCAGGCTGAATTTAAAAACCTGAGACAATTTTCTCTTTCCTTAGCCATTTCAATTATAATGTCCAGCCAAGACTGAATTAAAGTATTTGGAGCTTATACTTTTCTGCTTCCTCTATGCCAGGGTATCTCTATCACAGCAGTATTGATATTTGGGGTCCAATCATTCTTTGCAGTCGGGAGCCATCCTGTGCTTTGTAAGGTGTTGAGCAGCATCCTAGGCCTCCACCCACCAGATGCCAGTAGCATGCTCGACCCAAATTGTGACCACCAAAAATGTTTCCAGCCATTGCCAATGTCCCCTGGGGGCAAAATCACCCTCAGTTGAAAAACACTGCTCTACAACATGGCAAGGAACTTGGGTTCTGATCCCCTCAAACAGCAAACAAGCTTCTCAATGAACATGAAGAGTATGACTTCAGACTTCCTAAATGCAAAGTTACCCACCTCACCTGCTCACCCCTCCACCCTTTCACTCCGGGTTCCAACAGTAATTTCCCGTGATGTATTTTGCAGAGATCTCCTCAAACACAACCAAAGGCAAGAAAGAGGTGAGTGAAAGCTGAGTCCTGGAACCTAGCCAGGTAACAAATATTTACAAAGCCCCAAATTAGAAAATTATGATGGATAATACATATTTTATGTGTACTACATATTATATGAGTATAACATATATTGGTATATTGTATATTGTATACAAGATATAAATTATATTTTAATATAT
Source organism: Lyroderma lyra (assembly GCA_004026885.1). Classification (NCBI taxonomy): domain Eukaryota; kingdom Metazoa; phylum Chordata; class Mammalia; order Chiroptera; family Megadermatidae; genus Lyroderma; species Lyroderma lyra. Next base: position 78,631 of record PVJL010003389.1, read on the forward strand.
AATGTATGTTAATTATATGTTTATAATGTAACATTATAATGTTGTATAATTAATATATATAACTATGATATATACATATATTATGGTTGACCTTTAAACAGCATAGGGCACCAGCCCTCATATATAACTTTAGACTTAAAAACTTAGCTACTAATAGCCCACTATTGACCAGAAGCCTTACTGATAACATAAACAGTAGATTAATACATATGTTGGATGTTATATGTTTTATACAGGGCTTTCCAGAAAGTATCCAGCCATGTAATATGAAAAATAGAGGCATTTATGGTTAGATTCTTTCCAGTCAGCTCTTATATACTGTCTTCTTACAATAAAGTAAGCTAGAGAAGGGAATATGTTATAAAGAAAATCATAAGGAAGAGAAAATACATTTACAGTATTTATTAGGGAAAAAATCTACTGTAAGTGGACCCATGCAGTTCAAACTGCATTGTTCAAGGATCAACTGTATATCACTATCACTATATGTACATCACTATGTGTCTCACAATAGAGATAGATAGATAGATAGAACATGTACTCGTATATATGGCAGGGTGTGTGTATACTGCTCCCTAAAAATGGGATCCTAGCCCCTAAAGATAGGATCTATTCCAGACCAAGAAAGAGATTAAGCAAGACTGTATTAGGGTATGCTAAGCTGCTGCAAAAAAGAGGCCAAAATATTCTATGGCTTTTTTTTAAATTCATTTTTATTGTTAGACTTATTGGGGTGACATCTGTTAGCAAGGATTACATAGGTTTCAGGCATACAATTCCACAGTGCATTGTCACCTTGTATAATAAGTTCACCACCGAATGTGACTGCTTTTTCCATCACCTTATATTTAGCTCCCCCTCCCTTTTAAAAGATAGACCTTTACTACTTTGTGAGTTAGTAATCCAGAGGTGAGCAGTCTATAAAATTTCATTGCCAGTTTTTTCAAAAAGTTAAACATAGAATTACCATATGACCTACAATAACTCTACTTCTAGGAATATACCCAATAGAATTGAAAGCAGGCATTCAAACTTGCATGCCCACGTTCACAATGGCCAGAAGGTGGGAACAACCCAAACATCCATCAACAGATAAATGAATAAACAAAATGCGATTCATCCATACCGTTGAATATTATTCATCCATAGAAAGGAATGAAGTTCTAATACTCGTTACAATGTGGGTGGACCTCAAAAACACGCTGAGTGAAAGAAGCCAGACACAAAGGTCATAGAGGGTATGATTCCACTGATAAGAAGTGTCCAGAACAGGCAAGCAGATTAGTAGTTGCCAAGGGTTGGGGGAGGAAGAGGGGAGGAGTGACTGCTTAACAGGTTTTATTTTGGGGTGATGAAAATATTTTGGAACTAGATAAAGGTGGTAGTTGTACAACATTGTGAATGTACTAAATTGTCACTGAATTGTACACTTCAAAGTGGTGAATTTTACGTTGTGTGAATTTTGCCTCAATAAAACTTCAGCTGTAAATTAGGAGACAGAGATTTCTGTATCAGGAAGGGACCGGGGCAGGCTGTTTCCAAACTAGCACACTCAGCTCAAAGTTTCCATGAAGACTCAGAATGAAAGAGCCCAACATTGAGGGTTTATGTGAGCCCCTATTTGTGAACGTTCCTCCAGCTTTTTGTAAGTATCACTCTGTTTCTGATTGCCATGATAGCATTTTCCTCTTCAGAGCATTCATTCAGTCCCAGCATACCTATTGAGTACCTACTATGCACCAAGGATTGTTCTAGGTGCTGGAAACAGCTGTGAACCAGACAAAGTCCCCATCCTAATGGGACCTGCTGTCGAGCTTTCACAGACCCACGAATCCCCCGGGGAGCTTGTTAAAGTGCAGGTGTAGGTGTAGTACACCAAGAGTCTGCATCCCTAACAGGCTCCCAGGTGATAGGACACTGCTGGCCAGAAGACCACACTTTGAAAACAGAGATGTGGGGATCTGCATAAAAAGAGTCTTTCAACTCACCTATGTTTCAATTTTTAAAGCTTCACCTTGGCCCTCATTCTTCTCCAGCCACTGGTCCATCTCTTTGCAATCCTTCATAGATACATTTCTTGATTAAGGCCAATTAGAGTGCCTTCTGAGCTGTAAGTCTACCTCAGAGTTTCTCTTTGTATAATGTTACAATATTCAAGAGTTGGGAGTTCCCTGCTGGTGTAGTGGCTTAGGCTTCGGCACTGTCAATGCTGTGGCCTGAGTTCGATTCCCAGCCAGGAAACCACCCACATTAAAAAAAAAAAACAAAAACAATATTTGAGAGTTAGTCATTTTTTGCTGTGGGGGTTGTCCTGTGCATTACAGGATGTGCAGTAGTATCTCTGGCCTCCACCTACTGGATACCAAGAGTACCCCACAATGTCATAATGTCACAATAAATGTGTCCAGACATTACCAAATGTCCCCTGGGGGGTCAAAATCACCCCTGGTTGAGAGCCACTGGTCTATTTCTAACGAATTTACCACTTCCCTGTTGGTAAAAGAGATTCGTAATAACTAACCTTTATCTGGTATTTACCAGGCACCCACACATAGCATCTCTTAATTCATTTAATTTTGACAAAAACTATATATAGGATCCTATTACTATTCTCATCCTAAGTGGGGAAACTGAGGCACAGAGTGATTGAGTGACTTTCCCAAGGTTGCACAGCCAGTGAATGGTGGAGTCAGGAACTGGGTCCTCTGGCTCCAAAACCTGCTTTCTTGTGCTTTCTACTGTCCCTTGGGATTATGTCCCTATCAGATTCAATTTTTTTTATATATATCTTCAAAGCTACAACAGGTTGTTGAGGATTTCCAGTCACTTCTCAACAATAAGACTCTGGGAACAGGAGAGAAAAGAGAAGTTGCATCTAAGGCCACATCTATTCTCCAGACTGTGGAATCGAATGTTCTAGAAGCTGCCTTAAAAGCCCCAGACCAAGAAATCCAGAAAGTTGAAAACAGTACTGTGGGTAAGAAGACAATAAGGTCTGATACATATGGGTTGCTGGTCACTAGCTGGGCTCCGGATTAAGCAATCAGAACAATAAATAAATACACTGCATGAATCCATTTATATAAAATGTTAGAAAATGCAACTAATCTATAGGGAGAGGAAGGTAGAAGGGGTAAAAAAAAGGGAGGACATGAGAAAATTTTTGGAAACTTGGGGATGATAGAAACGTTCACTATCTTGATTGTGATGGTGGTTTTATAGGTGTATGCACCAATAAAACTCATCAAATTGTACACTTTAATGTGTGCAGTTTCTTAGACATCAATTACACCTCCATAGAGCTGTTAAAAAATATTGTCAGTGATTTTTCAATCCTGGCTTAAAAGTACATTTTTAATCTAGTGCCTAGGACAAAAAAAAATAAACAAACACCACAGAATGTAGTTATTAAAAATGTGTGACACCACATAAACAAAATAAAAGATAAAGACCATATGGTCATATCAATTGATATAAAAATGTGTGTTTATTTTTACATGTTTAAACTTCAGTCACCTTCCAAGTACTCCCCGTTTGATGCGATACACCTATCGAGACTCTTTTTCTACTGCTCAAAACAGTTTTTGAGCTTGTCGATTTTGATGCCTGTTAGTGCTTCTGCTGTTTTTTGTTTCACCTCTTCCACACTGGCAAAATGTTTCCCTTTGAGGGCATCTTTCATCCCAGGACACCAAAAAAAAAAAAAGTCGCTCAGATGAATGGGGATGGTGGGGGATGGGAGTCATGCCGTTTTGGTCAAAACCTGCTGAGCACTCAGCATGGTGTGGGCAGGTGCGCTGTCATGCCGCATGTTGTTTGTGTAAATCACCACCATGAAATGGACAAACGCGATGAAAAAGTCTCCAAAAAAATTCACTGAAGCCAAACGCAAGCTCTCACAACAACGCCAGCTGGCACACTGATGCAGATGGGTTCCTAGAACCCTCACCTAGCGGGGAAGCCTGTGCTACAAGGGGACACCGTCCAGAGGATAATTCCTGATTTGGGAGGTGTCCCCCCAGTATAAGGCTCATAGCCCAGCGCCTGGTATCTCCTAGACATTTGTGGCCTGTTTGTGTTGCTATGCACATTTTTAAAGTTTATAATAATGGTAAGCTTGCCCGGTACTTTTCTTACCAGCTATTGAAACTCGAGTTGTTACAGACAACTGCTCCAAGGAAAAAGAGATCTTCAACTTGAATGTCCAAATGAACTCAATGGACATCCACTGCAATGACATCGTCCAGGGAAATATACAAGGTACATGTGGTGGCTACATCCAGATCCCTGAGGCACACATAGCAATATCCCTGTGTGAGTCGAAACATCCTCACTAGATTCCTCTCTGATGGGTTTGTTACCCTAAGACTGTGTCATTTGAGTTTTTTCTGTGTAAAAAGAAAAGAAAAAAATTACACACACACACACACCACCAAAGTGGAGACTTTCTATTCTTCATCATGGAAAAGACTTCTTAACAAATTGGGGGCTGTTCTGTGTCTCAGTTTGGGTTCACCCCAAAGCAATTGTAATGGGTTCAAGTGTAAGGATTTTATTTGGGAGGTGATCTCAGAAAGCAACCTCTTCTTTGCCCTTCCTCCCACCTTTCATATCATTTTCGTCTGAGGAGGGTAAATCCTTCCTTATGTAAATCAGCTTAACCTCTCCTGGTTTTTCCTGTTCTTCTCATCCCCCAAGTTTTACCCTATTCAATACAAAAAAAGGTCCAGGGCTACAAACACAAAGTCTGACTCAGAATGGGAGAAGGGGAGAGACACTGAAAATCTCAACTTATTTCAACCCTCACGTATGTGAATATCTGTGTGTGCATATATGTGTGTATGTGTGTGCATATCCATACGTGTATATCATTTTCAAAAGGTCATAATAACTCTCAGGCAAATGTAATGCATGTCAACGACCATATTCATTCATTAATGAAGGAACCAATAAAATAAGACAAGTTCAAAGGCAATTTGAAGAACAAATATACACACATGAATATATTCATATATGGGACAGTCACGAATGCTGAGACCAATATGCTAACAAATGCAAAAGCTGGTTAATACCTTATAGAGCAGTACAATGTAATGTTTGGACTTATATTTTCCATTAGACAGAAATCAGGTGCATAGCTACCAGACAAAATGCACTTGTGTCTATGGAAAATGCTATTTGTGCTGTTATACTGTCAGTTTGCCTACAGAGTTGTGAAACAGAGTTTTTGCTCAGCAATAGAAAATCAATATAAAGATGCAGCGCTCCTATAGAATCAGATAATTCCCAATGCTCAGCTTTCCACTGGCTATGTTAAACAAGCACACGTATTCAGATACACATACTTGTATACGAGGGCTGTCTGGAAAAAATCCAGCCGTAAATGCCTCTATTTTTCATATTACATAGTTGGATACTTTCTGGACAGACCTTGTATTATGCCAAGAAAAACTGTATTATACCTAGAAAACCTCCGGAACTCCAACAATGATTATCTCTTAATGGTGGAGTATTTTATAGATTTTATTTCATTTTCTTTTTTCTTTTTCTCATCAAAATGTTTTCACTTATTTTTACAACAAATAAATTGTGGCATCTCAAATAATGTGACACTCTCCAGTAACTATAGTAAACAAAATATAGATGTATTGATATGACTGAATGGTGAAAATACGAATTGGAATGACAAAAGAAAGTTGCAAAAGGATTACCACTTATGTGAATTTTTAAACATAGATAACAAGACTATATGTTGTCATGGAAACCCACATGTGTAGTAAAATTACAAAAGTATTCATGGAGAGGCTACATTTCCACCTCAAGTCTGGTTATTTCTGAAGAACGAAGAAAGAAAATGAAATTGTGGGTGTTTCATCCTTTTTTTTGCTTTTTGGTATGTGGGTAGTTCCCTGACTGGGAATCGAACCCAGGCCGCAGCGCTGACAGCGCCGAAGCCTTAGCCACTACACCATCAGGGAACTCCCTCTTTAAAAAATACTTCTGAAGCCAATATGGCAAAATGATCATATATGTTAAATGTAGGTATAGATATCAGTTATACTCTCCTGAGTGCTAGAAATGTAAGTTAAACAGTTTTGGGAAATAAAGATGTTTGGCACCGTCCTGGGCGCCGTCTCCTGCGTGGGCATAGGGCCTGTTGGGCAAACGGAATCATCCGCGGGCAGTTGGACTCGCACGGGCATGACCGGGCTGTACTTGAAACACATGCTCAAAGAAAGAAGCATCATGAGCCGCCGGAGGGGTTGGGCAGGACTCCCTGAGCCAGAGGCGGCACCGAGCTGGGTCTCGAGGGTGGGTTGGATTCGGGGAGGAAGATCATGGAGGGAAGAGTGGGTGCCAGGCTCGCCTGGGCACGGCAGCACGTGGTACGGAGGGCACAGGCGCGGTGCTGACACTGACCCTTTCTGTTGCCTCAGGCCCCAGCGCCGTTGCTTTTATTTCCTACTCTTCTCTCGGAAGCATCATAAATGCAACTTTTTTTGACGAGATGAATGAGAAAGATCAAGTTCACCTGAACTCCCAGATAGTGAGCGCTGCTATTGGACCCCAAAAGAACACATCTCTCTCCAGCTCTGTGATCCTGAGCTTTCAGCACGTAAAGGTGGGTCAAACCTGCCACTTGAGCTTGCTGGGGTTTCACGCAGGTAGGCCAATTTGCAGAGCCTCCGCGCTGCCCCGTGTGAGAGCCAGGAGCTGCCTGCAGCTATTCAGCACTCAAAGTAAGGGGGCGCCCCTGAAGACAGGAACTTCGTTTGGGGCGTGCATCACCCAGGCTGTCCCCCCACACCCCGAAATGAATAGCTGGCTTGTAACAGAAACCACTTGTGTTTATCAGAGTCTAGGTGGGGGAAGAGGGGTGGGGCAGGTGCAAGGGGGAGAAGAGGGGAGCATTCAATAGTTCTGTCCACTTCTCTTCCGTTTGCTGCTTTGGCTTGTCAATGGTCATTTAGGAACGCCTCTAGTCCCAAGGGGCGCAGATTCTCCTATAAAAGGAAGCTTTAAAAAATGGATCACGGGGGGCGGGGGGTTCCCTGACGGGGGAACTCCCTGACCGGTGGGGGGCGGTCCCCGGGGGTGGGGGTGGGGTCCCCAGCGGGGGGGCGGGGGCGGTTCCCGGGTGGTCTAGTGGCCAGGTTTGGGCTTCTCACCTCTTCAGCCTGGGTTCGCTTCCTGGTCAGGGAACCAACCAAAAATTAAAATAAAATAAAAAGTAGATCATATGATTGAATTCAGAAATAAAAAATAAGGAGACAGGATGGGCTAAGGAAGAAAGTGGTAAGAAAGAAGTGAACAGGGGTTCCCGGGTTGGGTAGTGGCCAGGCCTGGGCGCGCTCACCGCTGCGGCCTGGGTTCGATCCCCACTCAGGGAACCAACCAAAAAAAAAATGTGAACAAAGTGAGGGTTGGTGAGCCCCATTTGGAGATGGGGTACCATAGCTTGCCAACTCCTGACCCTTGAGGTTGGTGCAATACTGGAGACTAAAGGTGGCTCTGAGATGAGCTCACTATTGAATCCACTTATTACTGCTTTGGGGTATTAAAATACTAGTTCTCCAAGGCATGGTTGGTAGGGTAGGCAGAAGTATGCACGTCAGAGATGCCAAGAGCAAGAAAAATTGTTCTATAGAAAAAAGGAAGTGGTGGAGGGGCAGCGTTGAGAGGGAGTGGCAGAGAAGAGTTAAGGGAATTTAGGGGAAATAATAGAGACCTTAGAAGAGATGTTTTTTAAATCATAGGAAGGTAATAGTTTACAATTTGCTTTGCAATGTTAACCCTTTTCCCCAACATTCCACAGAAATCTTGAATAACATTTCCATTTTTTTTCATTAAAATAATTAAAACGCGGTGAGTGTGGATTGAAATTGCAGACTTAGTATTTTGAAGATAGTATTTCCATATTTCAAAAACTTATAAGAAAAAAGCATGTAAAATATCTTAATAAATTTTTATTGATTACATATATTGATTTATATTAACATATTAAAAGATACTATTTTGAACATAGTGAATGAAATGAAATATATTATTAAAATGAACTTGACTTGTTTCTTTACTTTTTTTAATCTGACTAGTAGAAAATTTTAAGTTACATAAAGTGGCTCACATGCTATTTCTCTTGAACCGTATTATTCTAGTGTGTGGAATTATTTTAGTTGCAGATACCTCCTACATCCATAAAATTATTAAGAATCTATAACTGAATCAGAAAAAAAACTTTTACTTAATCCATTGCCTTTTCCCGTTCTCTGCCTAAACTCATAAAAACAAAAGGGGCAATAGCCAGTCATCAATATAGTAAAATTTATTTGCTCCCCTCCGTTGCAGCTCAGTTAATAAAACACATTGAAGGAAGTTTTACCTTTTGTGACAATATGAATGACCTAAAGGGCATTATGCCAAGTGACATAAGTCAGACATAGAAAGACAAATAGTGTATAATCTCATTCATATGTGGATCTAAAAAAGCGAAACCCATAGAAAAAGAGAACAGACTGGTGATTGCCAGGGGTCAGGGGCGAGAGAAATAGGTCAAGGTGAGCAAAAGGTACAAACTTCAGTTATAAGAAGAATAAGTTCTGGGGGCATCTAACATACGGCAGGGAGACTCTTGTGCACAATTGCTATACTGTATTTTTAAAAGTTGCTAAGAGAGGAGGTTTTAAAAGTTCTCACCACAAAACAAAAATTGTAACTATGTGAGGTGATGAACATTAACTGAGTTTATTGTGGTAATCATATCACAATATATACATGTATCAAATCATTACATTGTATATCTTAAACTTACACAATGTCGAATGTCAACAATGTCTCAATAAAGCTGGAAAAATAATTTAATTTTATTTAGAAATAAAAATTTTTAACAAAGTTAAGAGCTAAAAGGAAAAGGTGGGGAAATGTAGGTTTCCTTATCGGATACATAAAATTTAGATACAGAATTTTTTATGTATGACACGGAGCACTGGGAATGGAACAAGAAATCTGGGAATGGGCCAGCGGATTATCAAAGGAGACATGGGCCCCAAACAGGAGAGCATCTGACTCATCTCCTTGGCCTCATGAAGTGTTTTCTCTGGAAACACTGGCACAAAGAGAGTAGGATGAAGGCTAATTGTATTCTCTCTCTCTCCTGGTAATGTTTCTGGTCACACTTTCTCTCTCATAGCATGAGCAATTATTGTGGTGTTGTCAGGGACAGAATTGGTATGAAGGGACCAGGGAAATTTGGCTTAGAGAGGATTTGGGAAAAAATTGTGTGAGCTACAATCATTTTTTTTTTTTTTGGTCTGACTCCCATGGTAGGGGACAAAGTGTTAAAACCAGTGGCGTCTTTTATAATTGCGGCTCCCACAGAGGGAGATGACCTTGTTTTACATTTTGTGAAATCCCAATAGAGCTGGGGGCAGGGGTCCCGGTGGCCATCCTCTTTACTTAAAATAGAAACCATCTCAGTCACTTCTAAGCCATGGTTCCCCCCATTCACCACCCCTGCAAAGACTGACACTCTGGTAGTTGTCCCTTCTGAGCAGAACCCCATGAGCCCATTCTATTTTCAGGTGAAGCCTCTGAGCAAAAAGACCTTTTGTGTCTTCTGGAAAAGCGTGCAGGAGGGTGCCCACTGGTCCAGGGACGGCTGTTTCCTGATACAAGTAAACAAGAGTCACACCACGTGCAAATGCACCCACCTCTCCACTTTCGCTGTCCTCATGGCCTTCACCAGCCAGGTATGAGGCAAACATTCAATTCCTCCGGCGAATGCTTTGTGAGCCCCTACTAGGTGGCGGTACATAATATAAAGAAAACGAAAATGAACGAGGGACTGGAGTGACTGCAGAGGCCTGCCACTTTAGATAAAGTGGTCAGAGGAGGATTAAATATTCAAGCTGAAATCTGAATATTAAGAGTCAGTGGGGCTACAATATGGATGAACCTTGAACACATGATGCTGAGTAGGGGAAGCCAAGGACCACCTAGTATATGATTCCACTTATATAACGTGTCCAGAACAGGACATCCATAGAGACAGAGCACAAACTGGTGGTTTCAGGGGTGAGGTGGGGAGGGGAAGAAATGGGGGAGTGACTGCTTAATGGGCATAGGGTTTTATTTTGGGGTGATGGAAACTTTTGGGGGGTTTTTTGGGTTTTTTAATTTTTAAATTTATTTTTATTGTTAGACTTATTGGGGTGACATCTGTTAGCAAGGATTACATAGGTTTCAGGCATAGAATTCTGAAGTGCATTGTCAGCTTGTGAAAAGTTTTTAAAACTAGATAGAGGTGTGGTGGTTTCACAACATTGTGAATGTACTAAATGCCACTGAACTGTACACTGTAAAATGTTGAATTTTATATTATTTGGATCTTACCGCAATGACAAAAAAAAGTCAGTAGGAAAGGGTCTCAGAAAGAGCATCCAATGAAGAGATACATGTATGTGTAAAGACCCTGAAGAGAGAACACATTTGGTGAGTTCAAAAAAGAAGTGCGGCTTGAGCAGACTGAGGGAGCTGAAAGGAGACAAGATTGGAGAGACGAAAGCAGGAGAAATGTGCCAGACCACGAATGCCAAGGTCAGGGATTTAGATTTCATTTGAATTACAATGGGAAAGCAACGGAGGGAGGATTTCTGTCAGGAATGCTGCATATTTGTGTCATTAGAAGACCCCTCTGGCTCCCAGGTCAAAAACAGATAGCAATCAAGAGTGGGCTCACAGAGAGAAACAATGGCCGATGGCCGGGATTCAGGTGGCAGCAGTAGAGGTGCTGGGAGAACGTCAGACTGGACACATATTCTGAAGGTGGGGTCAGAGGACTTGCTGATGACATAAGCTGAGTGACAACACACAGGAAGTCCGGCATCCCTCTCCTCTTCTTAGGGTGGTACCCCCTGAACAACACTCGGTGGAAATTTCTGACCTCTCCTATTACACAGGACAGTGGGGAATTTAAAATAGGTTTAAAAACATAAAATATTTTTTTCATTCATTGTTATACTTATAAAATTTATTTATGAGTTGGGCATAGCCTTAGTTCATTCATTTTCATTGATGTATAGTATTTTCTTTTATGACTATATTACAATTTACTTCTTCACTCTACAGATAATGGGTGTCTAGGTCGTTTCCTGTGGGGGGCTATTAAATCAATGCTACCCTTCTGGGATGAAGCATAGACAATTCCATGTGGGAGCCTCCAGGGTGATGAGGAGGCAACATATCCCAGGCGGTACAGCTACAAAATGGTGGCGCCTCTAGTATCTTGGGTTTCTGAGTGACTTTGTAGAGCAGAGGATTATTCCATCTATATAAAGTTGAAAAGCAAACACAACTAAATGATGTTATCAGGGGTTTTATACATAAGTGGTAAACTATAAAGAAAGGCAAGAATTGCTTATCATAAAAGGATCATGGCAACATCTAGGGGACAAGGTGGTTTGCAATTGAACAAAACTTCTGAGTTGATGTCCATAGACTAGTTCATGAACAGAGTGTTTATTTTAAAAGTATTAATCAACATCTAAAACTAATATAAAATAATATTAAATGTCAACTATAATTGAAAAAAGTCACAGGGATATAAAGTACAGCATACAGAATAAGGTCAATAATATTGTAATAACTATGTACAATGTCTGACGGATAATAGACTTATTGGGGTGATTACTTTGTGAGGTATATAAATGTCTAATCACTGTATTGTTTTGTACACCCAAAATTAATATAATATTGTATGTCAATGGTAATTGAGAAAATGAATTTTTAAAAATTAAAAATAAAGGAAAATAAAACTCTACAGGCTTGTTTAAGGGGAAAAGCAATCCATGGACCCCAATGTTGACTTTAATTATTGCATAAATATGTATAAATAATGAAAGAACAAAATAAAGATAAGTGTTTTAATGAAATACAAATTAAATTATACATCCAAAAACTATAATAATAAAGATAAAAATAATGATTAAGATAAAAATTATTAATCACATAATAGGTTGACTTTTATGCTTTGTTCTGTATGTGGGTTATATTTTTCAATTTTTAAAGTTAAAAACAGAAAAGATTAAAGAGTTCTATAAAATGACATTGTAAAAAGTGAAAATCCAGGAGTTCCTTGGTGGTGTAGTAGCTAAGACTTCGGCACTGTCAACACTGCGACCTGGGTTCGATTCCCAGCCAGGGAACTACCCACATAAAAAAAAAAAGAAAGAAAGAAAGAAAATGCCCATATAAGTCAAGAATTTGAGGGCAACTGGTTTCCCTGGGGGGTGAGCCCAGGACACATCAGTAGGACAGAAGGGAAGTGAGACAGGGAAGAGAAGACAGCCAAGAAAGGATGCATCAAAGAGAAAGTTACCCCCATGGACAACTGGGGCTCAAACCCATTGGGTACCAACTGTTACTGTTTGAAGGCAGCTTCCAGGGGCATTAACATCCTAGCACTTGTGACTTGCTCTGACATGTCCAAGCATGCTGTTGTGGCAGGGGAAATGCTGTCAGGCAGAGTCACTGTGATTCACAGAAAGCAGCCAAAGGGCAGGAACAGCTGAGTGTGAGGAGGTTAATAGCTTCTGTTGCACAGGGCTTCCTGCATCTCTTTGGGTACAAGACTGGGTCTGGCATACTCATTCACTTTAACTTGAATTCTACTGTACAACACAGAGCCTATAATTAACAATAGGGGGTTGTGCACTTAATGACTTGTTAAGAGGATAGATCTTGTGTTTTATTCTTACACAAATAAAAAAACAAGGGGACACAAGAAATTGTTTGGAGGTGATGGATATGTTTATTACCTTGATTGTGAGAATGGTATCATGGATATATGCCTATCTGCAAACTCATCAAAATGTATGCACTCATTATGTGCAATATTTTGTATATTAGGTATGCCTCAATAAAACTGAAAAGACTTAGTCTGACAGACACTTCTCAAATCTCCATCATCTGGCTTCATGCCTGTGTTTGGGATGCCCTGTTTCAAGTGGGGGGAAACCATCATACCAGAGTAGGAAAGTATGATTCTGACGTTTTCTTTCCTGGGTCCCAGGAGGAGGATCCCACCTTGGCTGTGATCACCTACGTGGGGCTGAGCCTCTCTCTGCTGTGCCTCCTCCTGGCAGCCCTCACCTTCCTGCTGTGCAAAGCCATCCAGAACACCAGCACCTCACTCCACCTGCACCTCTCAGTCTGCCTCTTCCTGGCCCACCTGCTCTTCCTCACAGCCATTGACAGAACTGAGCCCGAGGTACGGACACTGTCCCAAAGGACCCCCTGCCCTGCCCAGGGGATGCTGAGTCCATGGAGCCATGCTGCACTGACACCTTAATAAAATGGCCTTGGTTTCTGGGGAGCTTGGAGAGGTGGTGCCAAGGTAGGCGATGCTGGCATTAATTCCCAAACACCTTTACTTTTCATGACCTTGGTCTAATGTCAGATGCTCTAAACTCAATGTCAGTGGAAAGGGGAGGTCCTGAGGCCGTGTTCCACCCTGACTCCTACCAGGTGACTCTTACTCCTCCCCCAGGTGCTGTGCGCCATCATCGCAGGTGCCTTACACTACCTCTACCTGGCCTCCTTCACCTGGATGCTGCTGGAGGGCCTGCACCTCTTCCTCACTGCACGCAACCTGACCGTGGTCAACTACTCCAGCATGAACAGACTAATGAAATGGCTCATGTTCCCTGTGGGCTACGGAGTCCCAGCTGTGATTGTGGCCATTTCTGCAGCTTCCAGGCCTCACCTTTATGGAACACCTGATCGGTGAGCTTGGCTCACCCTGTGCCATGGACAGCTCCGAGGGCAGTGATTGAGATAGCTGAAACAAATGCACTCTACTTTTCCCTTGAGTATAACAGTTCTAACCTTTCCCAGGGAAAGCTGGCTGTAGGAGCATGGACAGTTCTGGAAGGAATGGATTTTGTGGTTAGGTACCAGCTTTATCTCTTCCATAATTTGGAGTTTTCAAGTCTCTGTTCCCTCATTAGCAAAATGGGGATAACAGTTGTCCCCATTGTCTCACACCTACGATGCTGGTGTGAAAACTGAGCAGGACTCTGCTTATAAAATGTTTAATGTAGCACTAACACATGGTAGTGAACAATTAACGCCTTCATTGCCATTGGCTGCCTGCCATCTTCAGGAGATGTTGGGAAAGCCCTCTGATAGGAAAAGGCGTCACTTCACATTCATTTCATGTGCTTTCTCTGATCTCTCTTTTTTGTCCCTTTTCCCATTATTCCTAGCTGCTGGCTCAACCTGAAACAGGGATTCGTCTGGGCTTTTCTTGGCCCCGTCTGTGCCATTATCTGTGTGAGTACATGGCTCCAGTGTTCCTGATGGAAGAAGCACCAGAAGTACTGAAAGCAAGATAATACAAGGGGCATGCATTTTCACTAGTACATGGTTTGATTTTTTTACCTGCTGCCAATTCAATCCCATGTGCAGGAAAATAGGGGTTATGTGCAATTTATAATGGACATAGTGCATTATTTTACCTTGTATTTTGCCTGTTCTGTGTCATTCCTGCAGGTGAATTTAGTATTTTTTCTCTTGGTCCTTTGGATTTTGAAAAGGAAACTCTCGTCCCTCAACAGTGAAGTGTCAACCATCCAGAATATAAGGTAAGATGGAGCAATAGTATTTCTGGCCTCTCCTTCTTCTACTCAACCCTTTATTGTCCCTCCTACATAACCATACACATATTGCACACCATAACCAGGCTTCAGGGACTAGCAAAGCCACTGTCATCTCCCAATGTCACAACTAATAGAAGCTGTATTAACTAGAGTACAGGCTAAGCTGATAAGACAAAAAGATTAAAAAAAAAAGAGTGGAATAGAAATTTATGTTCTCTCATGTCACAGTTCAGAGTGAGCAATTCAGGGCTAGTAGGGAAGCTCTGCTCCACAAAGTGATCCAGAGACTCAAGTTCTTTATTTTGTTTCTCCACCACCTCTTAAGATGTTGTCTTGGTCAGTTTCCCATCCATGGGAAGGAGGTGACATGGAAGTTGCACATTCCACATTAGTTCATATCTTGTCTCCTTGAAAAAATTCAGAGGGAAAGGATCTAACCCCAAAAAGAAGAGGAGGAGAATGGGGGAGAAAAAAGTAGCTTCTGCCACACAACACAAGATGCATACAGGAGTACTCTTTTTATCAAAAAACAACCAATTTAGGTTTCCTAATTCATCAATTACTGAAAGCTTAAATTCTATAGAAACTCTAGTTGTGCTTCTTCTGAAGGATGCCCCAACAAAACTGGGTTTCTCTCAACTAGTAGAAACCAATCTGGCTAATTATAATAAACTTAAATGTATATCTAAGAATTGTGTGTAATGGGTTTGGGATGGATTTAGATTAAGATATATTTTGTATTACACTATTTCAAAAAGTTGGGGACTATACATATCTTTTTTATTTAGCAGCATCCATTTAATTTGGAACACATAATTTGTTTTTATTTTGATCACAAAAAATAACATGTCAAATTTTTTCAAAATATATAAAGTAAAAGTGAATATGGATAACTCTCCCTTTTCCTGCTACTCTCACTTCCCAAAAAAGCAAGAGTTAATAAACTCTATAATAAATATGATAAGACATGTATGATATTTTCCTAAGATATTTTTCTGTGAATTTCTGTAGAACAGATAGGCATGCATATGATAGCATCACACTACACAAATTGTTCATCAACCAGTTTTTCTCACATAAAATATTATAGTTTAAAATTAGGAAGATAGATAATAGAAGATTAGATAGATAGATAGTGGACCTAAATCTTAGTTTGCCTGGGACATTCCTAGTTTATGCCTGTTGACCTACTGTAATTATTAATAACATCCCTTTTGATATCAAAAGCCTCCTTGTTTGAATAACAAATTAAATGGCCCCCCTTCTATAAATAATATATATAGAGAGAGAGATAAAGAGCACCTAGGTTTGGAATGCTTTAGGTATATATAGTACTGATTTTGTTCTGTATACTGTCCTGAAAACATGTGTTAAAGTCTCATTTAATCTTTGCAGCAGCCCTATACAATAGGATTATTATAAAAATGAAGGACTTGAGTTACAGAAAGGCAAAGTAACTTGCCCAATGTCATACCGTTGGTCAGTGGTGTCTTGGATTTAAACCAAAGCAGTCTAGCTCCAGAGTCCTCACCATTAACAACTACATTATAGGTGTGTCCATGTCCATTATTAACTTTTTTGCATTTTCATTTTTTACTCCCCTGAGGATGCTGACACTCAAAGCAACAGCTCAGCTCTTCATCTTGGGCTGCACATGGTGTCTGGGAATCTTGCAGGTGGGTCCAGCTGCCCGGGTCATGGCCTACCTCTTCACCATCATCAATAGCCTTCAGGGCATCTTCATTTTCCTGGTCTACTGCCTCCTCAACCAGCAGGTAAACAATGACCCCTTTATTGTTTTAAAATTGTGAAAAATTGACAGGAATGTAGTTTAATGAACATTTAAATTCTTGTTCTCTATATTATCATATGAGCTTAAGAGCAGCGTGTAAATTCTACCTACAGGGTCTGGCAAAGTAACGCCTGGAGTTACAATTTTATTACAAAATCATAATCATACATGCCTATGATTTTATAATAAAAGATGTGATATAGATTACCAGCTCATAAAAGAGGGGCATTATTTGTGTAACCATAAGTGTGTATGGTTATGATTTTGTAATAAAGTCATAATTCAAGTCCAGGCGTTACTTCTACCGGACCCTGTATATCTTCTGTACTTAAAGATACTATTGATTGTGAGAGACATCAATTTATTAATGGCTTTCAGAAAGTAAATAATTACTATATCAAGGAAATATCATGTTAGCTATTGCTGTGTAGCAAACAACCTCAAAAGTCTCTGTGTCCTAAACACAAATATTTACTCTTCTCATTCTCAAGTCTGCAGGCTGGTTGAAGTTCAGCTGATCTTGGCTTGGCTCTAGAATGCAGATCATATACAGGTCTGCTCTCTGTGATTCATCCTGAGGCTTGGAAGAAAGGGAGCAGTTCCCCAACATAAATTCTCATGACTATGGCAAAATCACAAAAAAGACAAGCCCTACTTCAAGCCTTGTGATTCTGTTTACATCACCTCCACTGATATTCCATTGGCCAAAGAAAGTCACATGTCCAAGCCCAAAATCAAGGGAGAAAACCCCTTCACCAACCATGAGGCTAAGGCAGGGCATAAAACAATGGCAGAGGAATGAATAATTGAGATCAATACTGCAATTTACAACACTACTTAAACACATGAATTCTTAAGCACATTTCCATGTGGTAGTACAGTCTTCATGCTAACATGTTTTAATAGCTCTACAAAGACATTATATTATAAGCTATTTTTTCCAACATTTTATTATGAACATTTTCAAACATACAAAAGGTTGAAATAATTATGCAGTGAACAGATATACAGTAAGTCCTCAATACTGTTGATAGGTTCTGCAACTTTAAGTAAAACAACATAGGATGAAACAAATGTCACCATAGGCTAATTGATATAAATAAGGGATAAGCTCCTGTGGCATCTCATCAAATGATGTTAAACAAATTTGTGTTCTTCAGACACCTGCTGTATATTAATCACTAGATTAACATTAAGCTTTACTTGTTTTGTTTTGTTTTGTTTTGATTTTTGTTTTTTTGTTTTTTGGTGATTCCCTGGCTGGGAATCAAACCCAGGCCTTGGCGTTGAGAGCGCCAAAGCCTAGCCACTACACCACCAGGGAACCCCGAGTTTTACTTGTTTTATCACATCATCTATCTACATATTTATCCTTCTATCCGTCCAGTCACCTATCTATCTCTATATAACCCATTGTAACGCTCATGTATGCATATATTCAAAGAAATCTGTAGGCAACTCTTCTCAGTAACTGTACACACCTGAGTGAGCACAATGCAAAAGACTTACGTGTACTCTTCTCTCAGTTTCTGAGACACCTCATAGTGCAAGCTTCCGGTTTTTCAAGATATATATTTTACATTCAGTATGGCTACTAAATATATGCCAGTTAATGTGCCTGCAGCTGAACAAAAGAAATAGTGGTGTATATCTAATGGAAAATACTGGCTGCTTTGGGCTTGTTGAGATGAGCCTCTAAGATGGTGCCTTACTAAGGGGGGCTACTCGGGGATAATTTGGACTGCGTGCTAGCTCTAGAATGGAACCCCAGACACAATGAAATTCTACTGTATACTATCAAACTATGTTGACATACTTCTACCTAGATTTAGTTAAATTATACTACATCTATAGAATAGGGTACTATGCAACCATGAAATAAAATGTTGTAAAAGACTGAAACCCTGGTGATGCACATGGTCCAGGCCTGAAGGTATGATGTCCCAATAAGCATAGTCCAGCAACCAGAAGAAATACAAAATCACTCAAGGTCTTTATTTGCCAGTAGTACAGGTACCTTTTTGTTGAGTTCAGCCACTAAAATTTTGAGATTGTTTGTTACTGTAGCAAAATATGTCTTAATTAATATGCTTCTTTCCTGATACTAGTACTATTCTCCTCTTCCTCCTCCTCCTCCTTCCTCTTCATCTCTGTCTGTCTGTCTGTCTGTCTCTCTCTCTCTCTCTCTCTCTTCCTCTTCCCTCCATCCTTCCTTCTGTCCCTTTCTCTCTCCCTTCTTCCCTTCCTCCCTTCTTTTCTTCCTCACTCTGTATCCAGGTTCCCAAAGAACCAAACTGAAACAGGAAAAACATGTCCTCAATGCATGAGGGAAAAGAAGAAACTGAGCTGACAGAGCTCACACTCCCTAGAGAGCAAAAGGCAAGCATAGGCTTGGCATATTCAAACATTCATTTTTGTCCCGGCACAAGAATATTTTAAGGCTAGAAGGATATTCATAATATATTAGTGAAAAATAAAGTTTCAAAATGTTGCTCTATTTTGTTTATATAATGTATTTAAGTGTTTATTGTTTATATTATAGTTACATATTTATTTATATATGGATATGGGTGTACAAGCATATGGTGAAGCACAATGATTCTCAACCAATACCCCCAGGGGGCATATATATCAATGTCTAGGGACATTTTTATTGTCGCAACTGGGGGTACAGGTGCTACTGGCATCTAGTGGGTAGAGGCCAGGGATTTTGTTAAACACCCTACAATGCATAGGACAGCCCCCACCACAAAGAATGATCCAACCCAGTGTCAAGGCTGGAAACGTTGGTGTAGCAGATACTGTTGACTGCCCCCTCATACCACTTTTGGCATTCATCTTTACAAACCCAGGGTGGCTTATTGCAAACACCCGTGACTTTGTGCCTATGGGCTTCTTACTGCTCATAGGACATGCTTGGCCCATGCACTAGACAAGCTGCTGGTTTTAGAGAATAATGGCCCTTGACAGCAGCCATAAACCAATGGCTGACAGGAGCTGGTGAATAAATGTCTCAGATCTTCTTGTCCCTAAGATGAGATGACTCTGAGGTGCATCCTCTGCTATGTCCCAGAGTTCCCCAATGGCACTGAGCCTCAGTGGTCCACAGTATGACTTTTTACTGGTTGCCTTCCCTTCCCTATCTCACTTTCCCACTGATATCCTGCTGTTTTCTGGGATCACTCCTCAAATGAACTCTTTACACCTGAACCCTTCTTTTGGGATCCGCTTCTGGGGGACCTCAAGCCAAGACAAATGGAAAAATACTACCAAAACATCAGTTATTTTTCACTAGATTGGGGAATTACATATGATTTCTATTTTCTTCCTCTGCCTATGCATGTTTTGTAAATTTTTTACAACAAAGACGTATTCCATAATATGAAAAAAATATGATGGTAAAATATACATAACATAAATTTATCATTTTAACTATGTTTACAGGTCACTGGTATTAAGTACATTCACATTGTCATGCAACCAACACTACCACCCATCTCTAGAACTTTTTCATCATCCCAAACTGAAACCCTCTACCCATTAAACAATATGACTTCATTCTCCCCTGCCAACCCTCTGATAACCATTGTTCTACTTTCTATCTCAATTTATTTGACTATTATAAGGATCTCACATATGTGGAATCATACTGTATTTGTCCTTTTGTGCCTGGCTTATTTCACTCAGCATAATGTCTTCAAGGTTCGTCTATATTTTAGCATGTCAGAATGAACCTCCTTTTTAAGTCTGAATAACATTCCATTGTATGTATAGGCCACATTTTGTAGGAAAAAAATGTTTTATAATGTCACTTATCTTCTTCTGGACTCAGGCTTTTCACTTCTTCAATGTTAACAAAACCATCCTGGTATTTCTTTGATGTTTCAGGTCCAAAAGTGGTTGGGAGATACCATGAAACCAAAATCTGAGTCTGAGACGCATACACTTTCCAGCAGGATTGGCCCTTATTCAAAACCCAGTGAGGTAAAAAGATTTGTGGTTTATTCTAATGTTTCACCTCTTGACACCCAGAATTTCCTCTCCTTGTCTTAACATGGGCTCCCTTCATTAGGGAAGAATTATTTTCCTAATGACCTCATTGGCACTCCTCATTCTCACTATATTGTTACTAGTTACCCTGCTCACCAACAATGCTTAAGCTGGCTTTGGTATCTGTTCTTGTCATTCAAAGAAGTATGGGTAAAACATATCACCAGCACCACTACCATCTAAAATAGACTTCTTTGTGAGGAGACTTACAATCATAGACATATCAGAGTGGTCATTATCTGAAATCCCACTACCCTGTACAGAGATGGACATGAGCCCAGTGAAGTTGGTTGATAACATTAAAAGGACTCCAAGAGAGGGACGCCATTCCAGCTGCTCTAATGTAATCATAGGGGAGGAGTACATGGAATCATGGGACCTTTCTGGAAGAGGAAATGGTCCTGTTAGAAAGGGACCCTCTCTGGAATTTGGTTGCTGGTATTTGTCTGTCCTTCCATTGAGCTAACTTAGGCTCAATGCACCAAATAATGAGCTTCTAGCACTATCTGAGATTCCTCTCCATAGCTGTCCCTTATTTGATCTTGTAGAGAAATAAGAGGACATGCTTATAAGAAGCTATGTCACTAGATGAGCAAAATAGGCTCAAAATTCATAATCCATAAAAATTCCCCCACTCTCATTTGGTTTTATGTCTCCCATGTGCAAACCCACCGCATTTGTTAGCCAAAAGCCTTAGAATATGTTTTTTTTAAGCTAAACAAAACAGAGAAACTTCTGATGTATTTATTGAGATAATATGTGATTTTTCTCTAACAGTGGAAATACTGAGATCACTGAAAAAAAACATCTGTACCTTATTGGACAGAAATAAGGGAAAATCACTCAAAATTTTTTCAAAAGGACTAAAGGGAAAACATGACCAGGAAAAAAGTCTTGAGCATATTTGGTGATCAGAAAAAAAATTTTATGAATATTAGGCTTAATTATTCTCAGTCAGAGTAAAATTATAGTAAGTGCTAACCTTTGTGACCTTTGAAAGGTTTCCCAGATAATCTAGAATAATTGCCAAAACTGTCAGCACTTTAGCTGCTGGTCTCCCAAAAGAAATAAGGGAACTCTATTGTCGTTGTTGTTATTATTATTATTATTATTATTATTATTATTATTATCATCATCATTTTATTGCTTAACATTGTGGAAATTAAATGAGTGCATCTTTTAAAAGTGAATAATATATATATATTAGAGGTGAAACAAAGAGATAGTTTATTGAAGAGAAAGTATACTCCAAAGAGGTAGGAGTGGGCTCGAGCAGAAAAATGGCTCAAGAGTCTACTTTTTATATTTTTATATATATAAAACACATTAGCCCCCTTTAAGAAATACATTTGCTTTGATTAAAAGAATCTCTTGATGCTTTTTATTTCTAGACCACAGTGTATGAGTAAAAAGGCAGCAAAACCCTTTCTATGGACAAATTTGCCCTTGGGTTAACTTTCTAGCTCTGTACCCTAGAAACCTGCTAACATTGGAAGGTCAGTTATATAACCAGGCAGTAGTGTTTGTGGGGAAAGTCATGCTTGACTGGACAGGAAGTTCTGTGAATGAACCAAAAATATCAGAAGGGAAGGCATAGCTTTGGACTTCCTGCATAAAATGACGCTCATACCTAGGCCAGAGACTCTTAGCCTCATGGGCTGATAGAGAAGATACTGGTTCCCTTGTGGACTTGGGGCCTTTTAAACCAAGCTGTAACTTATAGGGAGCAAAGAGAATATTTGTTGAATTCTGCAACATGTCAGACACTATGGTAAGCAATGGACATCCAGAAAATAACAAGACTAACACAGTCTCTACCTTCATGGATCTTAAAGTCTAGCCCTTCTTCCTAGACAAAAACCAAGATTCAGGAGGCTGAAATTATTGAGCAAGAAACTATGTCCAGAAATTTTTCCCAAAAAAAAAATCCTTCATCCTGGATTTTTAGAAGTCCTCCCACTATAAGCTAAAGAAAGCCATACCTATCCTAAGAGTCCAAAATGCTAGGAGATTGTGCCATCCTTGCCTTCTGGGTGGAGCTCTCTGGCTTTAACCCATTCTTGCTCTTTCTCTCTCTTTTGTTGTTGTTTGTTTGTTTGTTTTGTTTTGTTTTGTTTTATCTTTACATCTAAACATCTTCATGGGGGGATATCTTTCCAGGACAAGTGAGAGAAAAGATTAAAACTAGAACATTCAACTCCATATGGAAAGTCATACCCATGGATCTGGTAGGCATCATGAAGGATGAAGCTGAAGACAAGGGGAATCATTATAAACATTATCCTTGGAAAGAAAATGTTTAACTTTTACTTCCTGAAGTGTTTACTCTGCACAATGGGCTCTCAATAAATATGTATTGAATTGGATTTCCCTTTGCTATGGTGTAGTCAATCAATGCTTGTCCCCGATACCCAAATCATGACTGTTGTAAATACTCTCCTGACTTTGTGTAAATTAAGAGGCCACTTTCAAGGCCTTTCCTCTAGTTCTTTCTCTCACTCATCCTAAACTTTCTTTTTAAACTTATCCACTCCTTCAAATCATCAGCTTTACCTCCTTTCTTATCCAGGCTAAATCTCATGATCACCTAGGTCAAATGATTCTCTCCCAAACTTTCAACACCTTTGCTTTCTAGTTCTGATTTCATGCTTACCTGGGAAAACCCCAAGCCAGGACTGATCTAAAGATGGCAGGCCCTGTGCATTGTCTATTCAGCAGCCATCACCACTATCACATGTTCCTTATGAACAGAACCTTGAAGGTTTTCAAATTTAGGACAGCAATGTGCCTGAACCCAGGGAGTCAGCTGAGATTGGTCTAAACTCAGTGATATTCAGCAGGAGGTGATTCCTCCACCCAGGGACATCTGTCAATGTTTTTGGTTGTCATGACTGGGTCAAGGAGGGATTCTACTGGCATCTAAGTGGTAGATGCCAGGAAGGCTGCTAAACACCCTACAATGCACAAGACAGACCACACAGACAGAGCAAAGAATTATTCAGCCCTAAATGTCAGTAGTGCTGAGACTGAGAAACCCTGCTCTAAACTAACCATAGTGATCTTATTCTTATTTGCTAGGAATTGGTTTAGTATGAGCATTTGGACCAATTCTAGCCAATGAGAAATAAGAAACACCTATTGTAAAATGCCTTTTTTCCCTTGATAAAAATAGACAAATTTAAGAGCCTACCTATGACTTCCTATTTTTGGCTATCACCATATAATGATATGATGCTTGGAGGGAAAAAAATGTCATTGAAATATTAAGGACAGGGAGTTCCCTAGTGGTATAGTGGCTAGGCTTTGGCACTCTCAATGCTGTGACCTGGGTTTGATTCCCAGCCAGGAATTGATTCCCAAAAAGAAAATATTACCAAAGAAATATTAAGGACAGAAGGAGTGGAAAGATGGAAATAATCTGGGCTTTGATTACATTGTTGAATTGCTGAACCAACCTTTGGGCTTTTTCCTATGTAAAGACAAACTTCTTTTGTTAAGCCACCTTGAGTCAGATAAACAGTTACTTGCAACTCAAAGCAGCCTTCTTTATGAACTGACCATGCTTTTTCTCCTCTTCTCCATCAAAACAGTAAGATCCCAGAATCACTCTGCTTGTAGACATTACAAATGTATGCTTTCTGATCTGAACAATACCCTTCATGCTACCTAAAACTTTCTCTTCCAATCCTTAGTCAACTTTCCCACCTTGGGAGTTCCTGTTTTCAATTCTTTCCTCAATTCTCATCACCTTACCCTTTATATAAGATGGAAGATCTTGTCTCCTACTTCACAAAGATAATAAACACCAGCTGATGGAAAGTCCCTCAACTTTCTGGAATTCCTTAAAAATATACTCACATCCATACCTTTCCTTGCCTCCTTCCCTCATCAATGCCCATTGTCTGCCCCTCTACTTTTCCACAATAGCAGAGAGGTGCCTCCTCTTGTTTAAAGCTAATCCCTCCCTCTAGGCTGTGGATATCATCACTTTCTCTTTAGCTGATCTTTCTCCATTTATTATCTCCTCTCTCTCCTGAGTCTTCCACCTCTCTCACATCTTCTCTCCTGGTTATTCACCAGTGACATTTAAATATACTAAAGCTGGGTCAACAAACTTTTTCTGTAAAGAGCCAGATAATAAATATTTTAGCCTTTTCAGCTCATATATAGTGATAGATATAAACAGATAAAGATATAAATTGATAGATAACAAAATACATGTAGTATATGTGTAAAAGGATATATGTACATATCCCTTTAGAAATACAAAAACACATTGACCATACCAAAAAATAAAAAGGTTTCAGGCAGAATTTTTCACACACACACACACACACACACACACACACACACAAGTTACAGTTTGCTGTCTCCTGTCCTAAAGAAAGGGAAATAGAAGATTCTAGAAAAAAGCCACATGTACATGTCTCAATTCCCCTCCACTCCATACCCTAATATATCTGCCTCTTTGAACCAAAAGTCTGCTGAAACCAATGGCAGATGGGTGGGAATCCCCAAAAGGAAATCAGAGGTTGAAAGTTCTCCCCAATGAACCAGGTAAAGAGTCTCAAGATAAGCTAGAGAGCACTCTGGAGTGAAGATCAGACACAGTTCATTCTATGAAGCATTTGGTCCAGGGGGCCTATGGACCTCCTGGGGTGAGGTCAGCATCATTCCCATTAGTATGTGTCTGATCCCACTGGCTCCCAAGAACTCCAGGAGGAACACTGCTTCTAAGTCTAGGAAGAAGAGAGAAGATTGGGGAGCAGAAAGGATCCTCTGCATCCTGCCTGGTGCACACATGGATCTTCTGCAGTGGAGAATTAATCTCCTTCCATTATTTGGGAAACTGCCATGATTAAAGTTCTCAACCCCCAGATCTGAGCCCCAAAGAAAAATGACAACCATGAGAAGCCCCAGAGGCCCCTGAAAAGAGGATGGGTGGTCCAACATAATGGATATCCAGCAAAACAGAACTTCTGCAGTAGATAGACAACTTCAAATAAGAATAATGAAAATAAAAACGTAAGGAGATTCAAGTAGGCACCAAAAACATCTATGAAACTAAATAAAATGGGAATAAATAAAAACAAATTTTGCTGGATGAATTAAAGAACAAGATAACTACTGTCAAGAGCCAAATTTGTAGCTTAGAAGACCACATGGAGAGATATCTCAGACCACAAAGCAAAACTCCAGAAGACGAAAATCATGAAGGGAAAACATCAGTCTGGGAGACCCAGGAGATCTAACATGGGAATAATTGGGGCAAGGGGAATAAGAGCAGGGAGGGGAGCATGTTCAGGGGAGCATGCTACCCCAAAAAAATTCTCCCTGCTGAAATAAGCACTATGTCTCTCTTTTTATTCACAGCCAAAATTCTAGAAAAGTTTATTACACTGTGCTATTCCTTCCATCCCTTCACTGCTCAATCCATTGCAGTCTAACTTCTGCCTCCAAGAATCACTCAATGTCCCAAAGGCTTCCTCAGTGCTAGGTCCACTGGCTGCTTCTCAGTCTCTTCTAACTTGACCTTTAGGTCACATTTGACTCTGTTGGTCTCCTTTTCTTTTTTCCTATAATCAAGTACTTTTTGTTTTGTCCAGCTTTACTAAGATACAACTAAGAAATAAAAATTGTGTATATTTAAGATGCACAACATGATGATCTATCACCTTTTCTCCTTGAGGCTTTTCTTCTCTTGACTTTCCGGATACCACACCATTTTCCTGTAAGGGTGGTCAGCTCATCCCAGTTTGTCCATGACTTTCCAAGCTTTGGCACTGAAAGTTACATATCCCAGGAATCCCTTTATCTCAAGCAAACCAGAACCATGTTACAAGCTTGACTTTTCCTGTGCTGTGGTGTCTTAGCTTGGGTTCCCCCAAGAGCCAATTCTGAGGCAAGAATTTAAGTACAAGAAGTTTATTTTGGAGGTGACCCCAGGAAATATCAGCAAGGGTGCAAAGTAATGAGTCAGAGAGGGAAAGACGGCCAGTACAAGATGATCCAAAGACGTGTTATCTAACAGGCTAATGCTATAAGCAGTGGGAGCTTGATTCCAGCAAGAACCTCTGGGCAATCACATGAGACCATGCATCACAGGTCATCTCACCTGAGGGATGAGGGAGCTGGAGTGTATGTCACCAAATTCAGACTTTCGTAAGTACTGTTCCAGAAAGCATTTTTCCCCAACACTTCTCACCAGACCAGGTGGACTCTGGTGGACCCTGCTGGCCATTAGAAATGACTAAAAATGTAAGGGTAAAGGATATAAGCAGGGCATGACTGCATCTGCAACATACAAGATTCCGTTCTTGACCCAAGAGAAGTTCTAAGAATTTCAGCAGAAGTTCATAAATTTCAATGAAGACAGCAAATGCTACAGAAAGAGATCAACCATTGGAGGCATAGACTGAGTCTAAATACCAGTTCTGTCCCTTATCCACTAAATGACAATGGACAAGCCATGACACCCCTCTCGGCCTCAGTTTGCCCAGCTACAAAATAGGGTTGGTCATTATAGCAACCTCACAGAGTCATTGTGAAGATTAAATGAGAGCTCTTGAGTCTATCTGGCATACAATACATACTTGATGAACCATGCTTTTCATTATTTTTACCCATCAAGAATGCCCAACTTCTGTTCCCCTGGACCCAAAATTGTAAAGGGGACCTCTTTCAGGTTTATCTCTCTACCCAAAATTAGACAATCATGAGAGATGCAGAAGGCAGATAGATTTGGGCCACCTCCACCATGGACCTCCCAAGTGTGACCCAGAGACATGACCACAGACCCCTACTTCCCCATTTCTCAACCCACATATAGAGGGAAATGGAAGTTTCTGCTTCTGAAATGTGGGAACTTCCCCTGACCACAGATAAACAGTTGCTTGGATCCCCTGGGTGGAGGGCTTGGAACAGCATGCCCACCCACTCTGAGTCTATGAGCTGCAGGCTAGGGCTGTTTTCGGTGCTGGTGAGTTGGGAGCAGGTGTGGAGCTCGGGGGAGACAAGTATAGGAGGAACAGAAAGTGAACACCAACCTTCCCCATGACCCCCTCTCAGCACTTTCTGTAATCACCTGCTCTCAGTCAAAATAGGAATGAATCTGCTATTAGTCATGGGCATTAATGATCAATATATGAATTGATTTGGAGAATCAATTACTTACACCTGGATACAATTCAGGGCTTGTCCTAAGGAATTGCCATGTTGAGTTGTCCTCAGCTGGGGCAAGCACCAGCTACCTAGGGTATGCTTTTTATTGTCACAATGACTGGGAGGAGCACCTCTGGCATTTACTGGGTGTTACAAGCTCAATTGTGTGTCACTCCCACACACACACAAAATTCATGTGGTGAAGTTCTAACCCCCGGTACTTCAGAATGTGACTGCATTTGGAGCTAGGGTCTTTAAAGAGGTGATTAAGTGTGACAACATGGATGGACCTAGAGGGTATTATGCTGAGTGAAATAAGTCAGACAGAGAGAGGCAAATACCGTATGATCTCACTTGCATGTGGAATCTAAATAACAAAATAAACAAACAACAAAACAGAAACAGATTCATAGACACAAAGAACAAACTGATGGTTACCAGATAGGGGAGTTTGGCAGCTAGGTGAAAAAGGTGAAGGAATTAAGAAGTACAAATTAGTCGTTACAAAATAGTCACAGGGCTATAAATTACAGCATAGGGAATATAATCAATAATATCATAATAACTATATATAGTGCAGGTGAGTAATAGACTTACTGAGGGAATCACTTCATAAATTATATAAATGTCTAATCACCATCCTGCACACCTGAAGCTAATATAAAATAATATTAAATATCAACTATAATTGAAGTTTTATTTAATTTTAAAGACAAGAATAAAAAGAGGTGATTAAGGTAAAATGAAGTAATTAGAGTGGACTCTAATCCAATATGACTGGTGTCCTTCTAAGAAGAGATTAGGACACAAACACAGAGAGGGAAAACCATGTGAGGACACAGAGAGAAGAGAGCCATCTACAAGCCAAGGAGAGAGGTCTCACCAGAGACCAGCCACACTAACACCTTGATTTTGAACTTCCAGCCTCCAGAACTATGAGACAATATATTTCTGTTGTTTAAGCCAGTTTATGGTACTTTACTATGGTAGCACCAGGAAACTAACACAGTGAGCAAGGATTACACAATGAATTGGCATTTTGAGAAGCTCTAACATGGCAAGAGCTAATATCCCAAGAAGTCGCACCTGGGGAGGAAGCTAAATATAAGGTGATGGAAAGAGAAGTCACACTAGGTGGTGAACTGATTTTACATCAAGTTGACAATGCACTGTAGAGTTGTATGCCTGAAACCTATGTAATCCTTGCTAACAGATGTCACCCCAATAAAAAAAATAAAATAAAATAAAAAAAGAAGTTGCACTTGGCAGTAAAGTGAAATACTTTGTCAAAGATCTTTACAAACCACAAACAACTCATTTGGGTAGATATCTCCATTACTGTACTGAGTATCTAACCAACTCACATTCTGACCTGGACGCACTGGGTGGGGAGTCTCACCTTTCAGCTGATCTGCCTTTCTAGAGGTTCCATGGGCCAAATCTTGGCAGAGGTCTGATCCTGCCAAACTAGCTTGGTCAAACCTCACCTGGGACATTGAGAAAATTGCTTGTCAAAAATAATCTTGCCCCACCCACTTCACAGTAACTGTTTCATATCAGGCAAGCAGTAAGGGAGCCCAGCCCCAGAACATCATAGTTCGGAGGACCCAGAGCATTTCCAGCTGTGGCTCCATCAATGTCAGACCCAGAGCCCCCACGGCCAGCATCACTTTCTAAGAGCCATAACTGAGGATCATGACCCCAGAACTGGGGGACCATCACTAAGACCTGGTGTCCCTCCAGCTCACCATTGTCTGTAGACTGAATGCGTGTGTCCCCAGAAATTCATATATCGAAACCCAACCTCCAATGTGATGGTATTCAGAGGTGGGGTCTTTGGGAGGTGATTAGGTCATGAGGGTAAAGTCCTCCTAAATGGGATCAGTGCCCTTATAAAAGGGATCCCAGAGAGCTCCTTTGTGCCTTCTACCATGTGAGGACACAGCAAAAGACAGTGTTTATGAACCAGGAAGCAGGCCTTCACCAAACACTGAATTTCCTTCCTTGCGCCTTGATCTTGGACTTTCCATCTTCCAGAACTTCAAGAAATAAATTTCTGTTGTTTATAACCCAGTCTATGATATTTTGGTATAGCAGCCTGAACAGACTAAGACACCATCCAACTGAACCCTAGATATGGTCTGACTTACACTTCAGAGAACCTTCTACATCCAGGCTTTTGGTTCTGCCACGGGCCCATCCAAGTCAGTTCATGGAGAGGCAGAACCTTCCATGGAGAGGCAGGAAGTTGTTATTAACATCTCCAGGAGCCAAGGAGCACTCAGGTACAGAGCCCCACTCAGCCTCATCCCTGGGATTCAACAGGAACATTTCCGCTCACAAATCCAATATGTCATTTTGTTGCAAGACAGGTCGTTCCAGGTGCCAATTCCATTCATGCTGGCACAGTCTTCATCATAATTGTTGTTGGGTTCCTGTGGGCTCCAGTAACTGCATAGAAGAAAAAGTGGGTGTGGGGAGAGATAAACAGAGGGAATACAGGGGATTTGGTGCTGGGGGGAGGGGGGAAAGTGAAGCTATTATTCTACATGATACTGTGATGGTGGATACATGACATCATGGAATTGCCAAAACCCATAGAATGTACAAAGCTTGAACTGAACCCTAATGTAAAGTATGGACTTTAGTTAATAATAATGTGTCCATATTGGTTTGTTAATTATAACAAATGCACAAATGCACCACACTAATGCAAGATGTTCATAATAGAGGAAAGTATGTGCAGGAGAGTATAGACTTCGAAGCCAGATTGTAGGCACTGCCACTTGCTAGCTGTCTAACCTTGGGCAGGTTGCTTAATCTTTCTGTGCCTCAGTTTCTTTACCTTTAAAAATAGAGATGATAATAATACTTTCCTTACAGGATTATTAAGATTAAATAAATGGGTTAATATATGTATAGTACAAAAACAATGAGATCCTGCTCATCCTTTTGGCAAATCAAAATCTCCCTCTTCCTCTTGTCCTGTAGCCACTCCACCTTCCTTTTCTCCCCCAACCATTAGCCTGTGGACTTGATAAATTTGAGCATTTGTGCCAGAAGATGAAGATTGTTGCAATGGAGGAAAATTTAAAAGGTACAGGGACTAGAAGCCCTATTAGAAAAAAGCACCCCATTCTTCCCCTGTCCAAGCCAGCCTGGGATTCTACCTGGCTTAGACTGCACAAGGACCCACAATGAGCAGAGAACTCAAGAACCCTGGATACTTGCCTCAAAGTAACAGGCGACCCATCCAGCCACCTCCAGTCCCCTTCGTGGTCCCTGTCAGTCAGCCCCAGCCAGTACACCCGGGGAGAGTGGTGAGCCTTGGTCATGAAGTTCTGCAGATATAAACTCCATTCAGCCATCAGTTCTTCTACACAACCCTCAGGGGTTGGGTCCTCCCTCTGCTCTATCTCACACAACAGAATTTAGGGAGTATGATTTATACCTGCTCCACTTATATTATCTAATTTAATCCCTCCAAAACTCCTTTATAGTAGCTACTCATACAAATGATGCTATAAAACAGAAGAATTTTAAAAAACCACAGAGGACCTACAGAAAAATATAAGACAATAAATAATCTTAATAATAAAAATGTTATTTATTATTTTAATAAAAATGAAATAAATAATTAATAATAAGAAAACAATCATCTTATATGAAATCCAACAAACCAATAATTACATGTAAATGGTCTAAAAACACCTATTAAAAGCCAGAGATTGTCAAATCAAATTTTTTTATAACTCAACTATATGCTGTCCATAAGAAATCCACTTTAAAAATAATGACATAGATACCTTAAATGTAAAAAGATGGGAAAAGATAAGCTATGCAAACACCTGAACTCAAATCCCTGTTCTGACAGTTACTAGTTGTCAGTGACTACAGGCAAGTTGCTTAAGTGTACTATGCCTCGGTTTCCTCATCTGTGAAATATAAATACGTGCTATGTACAAATATTACTACCTAACTATAGTAGAATTGTCATAAATTGATTTATTAATATTCCAATTCTCCTTCTAGATATGCACTACTTCTCTACCACTTTAAAGCATACAAGTGCCCATGTGACTTGCTTTGTGAGTACACATCAATGGAAGCTGTAAGAGACTGTGCATGATTTGCCCCACGCACTTTTACCATTAAGCTATGGGGGCTGTCTGTTACATCAGTATCACATAACCTTTCCTGGCTCACAAGAACGTATAGGGTTGTTATAAGAATTGTGTTAATCCATGCAAGATGTAAGATGCTTGGAATACAACCTGGAGAATAGAAAGGAAGTATTATCAAAGAGATAGTCATTATCTTCATCTTAGAGAGAAAACTGAGACTTGCAGAGAATAAGACAATCAGGATTTTAACTCAAGCAGAGCATGCCATCTTAACTTCTGCATGATATTTTATCAATAAGAGCTTGCTATTAAAAGTATTAGAGACTCAAAAGCAATTCCAATTTCTCTCCATCCAGGCCAGGGAAGGATGTGTAAATCTCTAAAAGCAGGCTGATCCTATTGGTTCCCAGAGGCTTAGAGAGGACATCTCACCTGCTCAGCAAAGCTATTGATGATGACCAAGTGAGAGTAATTCTCTTGGCAGAACTTCCGAGCTTCATCCCATGACTTGGTGCTTGAGGAGAAGTAGTAACACTTGCTCTCAAATAGGAGCCAGCCCTTAGGACAGGTGACCCTGGTATGGTCTGGTAACAGAATAGACCACAGTGAGATTGATTTGTGCCATTTCTTCCAGGACCCCTTCTCAGAACTGTCCCCCAAGTCCCACTCACCTAATAAAGCCCGAAGTTCCACCAGGGACTGGTTGGTGTTAGCTCTTACACGGTCAATATCCTTTTTCAGGCCAGCTAACCCTGCCTTGCCAGTCACTGTCAACAGGGAGAGGCTGGAAGGTTAGAGGCCCAAACCTCCACTCACCCACCACTGACTACAGACACAGCAGAGGGAAGAAAGAGCTGTACTTCCTACTGCACCCACATTCTAGTGGGTGGTACTAGAACTCAAAAATAACATGCTCAGTGCCCAGGGGAAGTCCTAGATTGGCTCAGTGGAGGAATTAATCCCTGGGGCTTAGTGAAGAGCAGGGATAGTGGGCTTCCTGGAAGAGGTAAGTGTTGAAGGAAAATGGTGATTCAGTAACTGAGAGGTAGAGGGAGGCACAACAGGCATCTTGGGAGCAAAGGTACAGAGGCAAGTATATTGGGGAAGGCTGGTGCAATAGATAGAGGTCAAGGGAACCTCAGGAGAGTTTGAGCTCAAAGTAGAAGGAGAGCTAATGTTCTGTTCAAGTCAAGGGCTTCAGGGTAGTGAGAGGCATTGATGTTTTTTAAGCAGAAGAGTGTGGCTTGATCTGAAGTATTGGGTGAGGGAGCATGGAATGCGGCAATTTTCAGACTTCAGTAATCATGGTGAAAACCATACCAGCCCAGAAGATTATTCTACAGCGTATATTGCCACTGCTCCCATACAAACTTAGCCTTTTCCAACACTCCCTAGGGTCATCAATAGATGGTCCTTCAGTTAGATAAGACAAATATAAGATATATAGATATAGATAGATAAAGAGATATAGAGGTTATGATGAAGATAGATAATAGATAGAAATATATAACGTATACGGTAGACTCTCAGTTAACTGGTATCCATGCCTGATAAATGTAGTATTATTTTTTTTTTTGCCACTTGCTTAAGTTCCGGGTAATGGAGAGCCTACGGTATATATTATCTTTGCCACTCTTCCCTCTGACTCACCACCACCCCAATCAATCCATCCCCAGGTCTGGTCAATTTTACCTCCTAAAGCTTTCTACTTCACCTACTTCCCTCCATCCCCACAGCTACAACCCTCATCCAAGCCATTATTACCTCTCACCTGTCCAACTACACCCTCCACCCTTGTACTTAAATGATATTGCCTCTTACCACAGAGTCTTTGTATGTGCCTGAGACCCTTAACCCCTCACCTCATTAAGTGTTTCTCTTCCTTTACTCAACTGGAGCACTATTTCCCTAGGGAAGCCCAGTATAACCCTCTTAAAGATAAGGTCAAGATCCCTGTTAGACTTTTTCAAAAAAATCACCTTCCTCTTTTGGACTATCCATCAAAATTTAAAATTTCATACTCATGTGGATGAGAATTTGGTAAATGGGTATTTGTGCCTGTGCTGTCCAACAGAAATAAAATGTAAACCACATAGGTAATTTATATTTTCTATAATAGTAGCCACATTTTTTAAATTCAAAAGAAACAGATAAAATTACTTTGAATCTCTTTTTATTTGTTCCAAAATATCCAAAATATTATTATTTCAATGTGTAATCAACATTAAAGATTATTATGAATATTATTGAGACATTTTCCATTCCTTTTTTGAAACAAGGCTTTGTAATTGGTGTGTATTTTAGACTTAGAGCACATCTCAATTCAGAATGACCACATTTCAAGTGCTCAACAGCCACAGTTAACCATGACCACCATATTGGGAAGTGGAAGTCTAATCACACACACACACACACACACACACATGGACAAGGATATTGTCTGATGTATTCACCAACCTACCAATCCAACCCCCACCCTGGTATCTAGTTCCTGTAGTGCCTGGCAAAGATGGGGTTGAGGTTGGTGTTAGAGCTGGATTTGAGGATCATGTTGATGTTCAATATGCATGGCATGAAGGGAAGATTGAAAACACTCACCATTTGCTTGCCAAGCCATCTGCCGAAAGGTTAACATCTTCAGTTCTTCCATCACCTCCTGGTCTATGAGAAGGAGTCCATCTTGAGCTCAAGTTCTTCTGTGCCTCATCCCCAATCTCTCCACATGCCCCATCCTCACCCTACTCACACTTAATCAGGGTCACAACCAGACCAGTGCAGCCCAGGAGCAGTGACACCACCACCAGCAGACACAGAGAAACCATCAGTCTCTCCTTCCGGAAGCACTCAGGACCCCCAGACTTCTGACTGAGCCAGGGCACTGGAGTTGCTGGGAGGTGGAAATGAGGACAGAGAGATCAATACTTCAGACAATGAGGAAGAGACCCTTGAACGTTTCTCCAAAAGTAGGAAGACAGAAATCTAGGGTCATGACTATATCACCAGATAGGGTCAGCAAGAGAATATTGGAGAGAGCAAATCCTGAAGAAATCCAGAGCATATGGAGCACCTACCATGTGCCAAGCATTCTGCTGCAACCTTATTATTTTATTGGATCGTCACTTTTATAACTTAGATGTTAAGTATTATTCCCATTTTGAACATAAGTAAACTGAGAGGTCATGCATGACTTGGACACAGCTATAATGCATTGTCTTCCACCTTTCAGCAATTCCTGCCCAAACTGTACTCCATTCAAAAAAGTGTGTGGACCCATGCATCTGGGACTAGGAATGTTTCCTGCACCTAACTTTCATGCAAGCAGGAAGTAAGGCCTAAAGAGTACCTGGTAGACACCCTGTGTCCCTGGAGATGTGGTCTAAACTCGGGGAGGAGTAGCTTCTGAAAGGAGATGTTTCTCTCCCCCAGGGTCTCACCCCAGAGCTATAGGTCTGACTCATATACTGGTCACCATGAGAGGAAAGATGGGGGAACAAAAGGAGGACTAACTTACTGGTTTGGGATGGCTGGAATGAAGGATGCTCTGGAGAAATGCCTGGGAGAAAGAGGGAGAAAGGTTTATTTAGAAGTTGCTGAAAGACTGTCTTCCAAGACCAACAATCCCCAACTTCTTATGATTTATTCTTTTGTCAGAATTGGGAGACTAAAGGGAAGACTTTCAGGTATTCCCTTTCAGCCTTCTTAAAGAGTCTTCCCACAGCTCACCCAGTTGAGATATGCAGTTGACAGGGGTGGGCTCCAGGCCTGGAGAGGATCAGAAAGACAACAGTCATGCAGAGCAGGGCTTCAGCCAGATGAACAAAAAGCTCCCAGCCCTAGATTCTCACCTGTGATCTTCAGGGGCTTGCATGGACGTGGGGGTGTTTCTGTTTTCTTTCCTGAGGAGGAAGGAAGTGTCGCTCAGTCCCAGAGCAGGACAAAGTCAACACTGGATCTCCTATATCCCCAGCCCCCGCTCACCTGCCCTTGGAGGCCTTCGTGGAGCCACTGAATCTGGAGAAGAGAAGCTCAGAGTTAGAGCTGGTCTGAGGATGAAAATGCAATCAAAGGAACTCATGGCAACAGACTTGAGAGCCCACTGGATGGTTAAATATGAGGTTGAGCATGAGAATCAGATTGGGGTTAGGGATGGGGATATGATTAAGGTACAATGACCAACCGTCCTGGATTACCCAGGACTTTCCCACTTTTAAAACTGAAAGTCCCACAGCCCAGGAAATCTTTCATCCCTGGGCAAACTAGGGTAGTCGTTCACCCTAAGTTAAAGACAAAGGATGGAGTCAAGGTTAGGGTTGGGATGAAGGTTTGGATTGGGATGAGGATGGGGTTGAAGATGAGTTGGGGCTAGTGATAGATATGGGAGTAAGGTTGTGATTCACTATGTGGTTGAAATGAAGAATTGTTATTGTGTTATGAGGATGGGAAAGAAATTGAGCTGGGTTGGACTTGAGTTTGGAAAAAGTGAAGAAGTTGAGGTTGGTTTGTAGTTGTATTGGGATATGGTGATGGCATTGGATTTGGAAATGGAGGTGAGGATGGAGATATAGCAGCATTTGGAGGTGGAGAGGGGGCTAAGGTTGGGAATAGGTAGTGCTGCAGATGGGGATAGGGTTAGTCTTGAAGCTGGCTTTGAGGATCATGTTGGGATCAGGTTCGAGTTGGAGACGGGCAATCAAAAGGCAGAGCCCAGTTCAGTTCCCACCTCATTCTGAGCCTCACAGAACCCTGGGACCTCCTAGGTTGGCCCCAGTCTGGACTCAGAAGTGGGGGCTGTAGAGCCCCATACCACATGGAATGGCTATTGTCCAAGGACACCAGAGCAGCACAGTCAGCCCTCAGGGGTCCTGGTGGGAGATGACTTAGGGAAACTTCCAAAGCCTACACTTTCATACCCACTTATCAGACTCTTGTTGAGTCCCAGGCCAAGTATGGGCCACCCAAGTCCAAAGGCAAATCCAAGCCCTGGGTATAAACACTAGGAGGTTGGGGAGCCAACGGTCCCTTCTCAATTCCTCAAACACTGACTTTCATGTCTTGTGACCTTTGCTTCCACCAGTTCTCTGTTGGACTTCTCTTCTTACAAATTCCTACTCATCCCTCAAGTCCTACTCCAATGTCCCCTCCTCTGACTCCCAATCCTCCCACAACTACAAACAAAGCCCTCAATTTCCTTCAGGATTGCTCCAGTCTCTGGTTTATCTCACCTCAAATCTGCTCACCTGAGGTTGTGCCCAGAACTGACTTCCCCCATCAGACTGAGAGATCCTCAAGGGCAGGGCAGAAGCATGGATACTCCCACCATCATGGTGCCTGGAATGGGCTAGGCACACAGGAAGCTGACCATGTGTCTACAAAGTCCAGCTAACATCCCCTGGGGACCTAGCTCCCCCCTCCAGCCCACAAACCACACATCTCTTCATCTGGCCTCTGAGAAGTCCTCTTACCTGGCTTGGGAGGAAGGTCCTTGTAGGGTGGCGCCATGTTCTCATAATCATCATCTTCCTCCTCTTCTCTGGTCCCTTCCAGAGGAAAGGAAAATGAATTCCCAGTCTATTTCCTTCTCTGTCCCTCAGGCCCCAGTTTCCAGCCCCAGCGTGGGAATGCTGTAACCTGAGTCCTGACCACCCCTGGCCCCCCAGTCTAAGCCTGGCCAGGCGCATACCTGACAGGTCCCAGGACTCAGAGTTAGTATACATGGTATGGACGGCTACAGCTAATAAAAAAGCCTGAGAAGATGCGGCCAGAGTTTGACAGGTATCCCTCCTGCTCAGTTTTCTGGGGCTCCTTTTGGTTCCCTTTTTCTTTAAAAGTTAAGTAAATGCAAATCTATCTTGAGGGGAACCTCCCTCCAGACCACACACACATGTTTCTCCCCAGTTTTGATTCATGCATAGAAGTAACAGTAACAAGAGCCCCTGACTTTGAATTCCCACAGAGTCCCAAGCCTGTGTGGAAAAGATAGACAAGCTCCTTCCTCCATGGAACTTTCCATCAAGACAGGAGAGACAGTAAATCAGTAATGAAATATAGAAATAAATACTATAGTTTTTTATTTTGAATAGTGACTTAATATTATTTTTTTCTAATAAAGCAGGGTAATGGACTATGATGGGGCCTAATGTGGAGAGGTGATCAGGGAAGGCCTCCTGGAGGTGGTCACATTTGTATCAAGATGTTAAAGCGATAAATGCTAAGTATTCCCATATTCCACAGTGAAGTGCTAGGATACTGGGTCAGTTAGATATGGCTGCATAACAAATTACCCCAAAACTTAGTGACTTAAACAACTATCTCATAGCTTCTATTGTTCAAGGATGCAAGAGCAGCTTAGCTGGGAGTTCTGGCTCCAGGTCTCTCATATGTTTGCAGTCAAGGTGTTGGCCAGGGCTGAAGTCATCTGAAGGCTGGACTGGGGCTGGGGGAGCCTCTTCCAAGACAGCTCCCTCACATGGCTTTTGGTGGAAAGCCACCATTCCTTACCACAGGAGTCTCTCCAAAGGGCTGATTGAGGGTCCTCACCACATAGTGGAGGCCAAGGTGGAAGCCACAGTGCCTTTTATGGTTTAACCTCACAAGTCCCAAACTATGATCTCCACTACACTCTGTTTGTCACATGGACCAGTTCTGAATCATTGCGGAGGGAGACTACATAAGAGTGTGAATACCAAGACATAGGGATCAATGGGGCTATCTTGAAGGCTGGCTACTACAGTCATACACAAGTATACAGCACTTACAAAGGAAGTTTTCCCACACTTAGCTTGACATTGACTGGAGGGTATTTAAAAAATTGAAAGTTAAACAGAGAGGGAGAGGTCTGCCCACCCGACGGGTAAGCCAAAAGATGAGGTTTTGACTCGCACCCAGAACAGCATGAAGTGAAAGGATGAACTTGGGGAAAGGGCTGCAGTAGGAGTGGTTTGGGTGTTTTGGTACAGTTTCCTGTGAGCCAAGTGAAGGCGGTGGAATAACCAAACTGAAGGCTCTAAG
This sequence comes from Lyroderma lyra, assembly GCA_004026885.1. NCBI lineage: Eukaryota > Metazoa > Chordata > Mammalia > Chiroptera > Megadermatidae > Lyroderma > Lyroderma lyra. The sequence goes on from PVJL010003389.1 coordinate 117,420, forward strand.
GGAGGGTTCTTCCTCTTCCAGCTTCTGGGGGCTCCTGGCATTCCTTGGCTTGTGGCTGCATCACCCCAATTGCCTCTGTCTTCACATGGCCTTCTCTCTGTGTGTCTCTGTGTCTCAAATCTGCCTTCCCTTTCTCTGAAACTAGATGCTATCCTGGTGGCCTTGAGGACATAGGAAGGAGCCATGATCCAAGGAAGGCAGCTCTGGAAAAGGCAAGAAAACAAGTTCTCCCAACAGATCTTCTGAGGGAAAGCAGCCCTGCTGACACCTTGGTTCAAGCCCCAGGAAACAATTTGAACTTCTGACCTCCAGAACTATAAAATAATTCATTTCTCTTCTTTTAAGCCACTAAATTTGTGATCATTTGGTATAGTAACCACAGGAAACTATTATATACCCCAAGGGACAAGACCTCAATTCCCCTTTTTAGGGGCTTTCCACTACTAGTAAAAGGAAATGCAACTCAAGTTGGCTTAAACAACAAGGAAATCCCATCCGGCCCGTGTAAATATTAGAGTATCAGGTTAGCTTGCTGTAAAGGGGGTTCAGAACAAGAGTGGCTTCAACAAAATAGAATTTATTTCTCACTTCACAGTCCCAATGTTAGCAATCCACAGTCTCCACAAATGGAAAAATGTCCCTAGCACAGAGGAAGGGGGCAGCTCAAGCCCCAGCTGCAGGGGAAGGCAGGCAGCAGACCCTGAATGATGGGGCTGGTCTGATTCAATAGATGGGGAAGTGGAGACTTGTCTGAGAAGGAAGGAAGAAAGAGCTGTCTGCCCAGCAAACACCTGCTGAGCACACAGCGGAAGCATCAGGCTCCAGATGGATGTGGGGGCTCAGGGGAGAAGACAGGGTTAGGGGTGGGGTACAATAGCCCAAAGGACCAATAGTAAGTAACTCTACCTATCAAAGGTGCCTTTGGAGGTAAGTGGTGTGGAGCAAGGTAAACAAAGAAGATTGGATGATCGCACTGTGTGGGAGTAATGGCCACACAGCCAAGGCCATCCCTTGGAGCTGGCACGCAGTCAGCACTTAGGAACTTCAGTGAAGTCTAGCCTCATCAACCGGGTATAACACACAGCCACGGGCTCCAGCTGAACCCAGCTCTGCCCTGTTCTTGCTGTGACTTCAGAGGAGTAGAACAACATCTCTGAGCAATAGTTTCCTAATATGTCCAATGGAGATGGGGATTCAGTGTTCATTCATCCATTCGACGGATTTGTATTGACCACCTTCTATGTATTAGGCTCTGGGCTAGCTACTAGGGATCCATTGGTGAATAAACACACACACACACACACACACACACACACACACAAATTCCCTTGCAATAAAAAGGAAAATCACAGAATGGAAATTATACAAAGCAGGTTCTCAGACCAAAATCAAATTAAACTAGAAATCACAGAATGATATCTGGAAAATCTGCAAATATTTGGAAATTAAGTCACACCCACAGGTCAAAGAGGAGGTCAAAAATTAAAAATATTTTTAACTGAATGAAAGTGAAAGCATATCATATCAAACTAGATGGGGTGCAGGTAAAACAATGCTAAGAGGAAAATGGTTATGTTTAAGAAGGTGATTTGGTATATTTGAAAGTTGGTAAAAGAGTAAAAACTTTTGTTATTTTTTTCAAGTAATAAATACTCGTTCAACGAAATCTTTCTTACATGTGTTGCTAGACACTTCTCTACCTGAGTTACAGAATTGTCTACACACCAGTCACTAACACTGTTCAGAACTAGATGAGCAAAGAACATTCACAAAAACATGGATTGTCACAGCTGTCCTTAAACACACCTCTATATGCATTCCAGAATGAATACCCAATCCATACCCTCAAATAATAAAGACTGTTTTCAGAGAGATCTCAAAAGTTCTCACCATAAGAAAAGAAATTGTAACTATGTGTGATGATGATGTTACCTAGACTTATTGTGGTGATCATTTCACAAGATACACAAATATTGAATCATTATGCTGTACACCTGAAGCTAATGTAATATTATATGTCAATCACTTCTCAAGTGAAAAGAAGGTGATCAGGAAAGGCATGACAATTGAAATAGACCGAAGGAGGTGGGGGAAGGCCTTGGATATCAGGAGGAAGAGCATTCCGGGTTATACAAAGGCCCTGAGGACAGCAAGCTCCCAGTGTGTTCAAGAAACTGGAAGTCTTACATACAACATCCTCTTCTTTGTGAGACTTTCTAAAATGACCCTATTGCAAGTGCCAAGCCAGCCCTTCTCATACACTCCGTTCATTGTATTTCTCCTTAAAAGTTATCACCATCTTACCATCGTCTGACATTCCATATGTCTCACTTCTTTATCTTGCTCACTACCTGTCTTCCCTGCCATTAGAAGCTCAGCTTCATAGCCCAGCACCAAGTAGATATCCAATGGATGTTCATTGAATGAATGAGTGGCTATTTTGCCCACCACGCCCTAACTGAAACCACTCACAAGGCTAAGCTGCTCCAGGCTCACTTGTCCCTCCAACACCAGCCAACTAGACACCCTCAGAGAAGGCAGCAGCTCCTGGACTGTCTTAGAGGCAGCGGGAGGCCTTCCCCCAGGGGTTTTTCTGGCCAGATCTCACTAACCTTTTTTTCTTCCTCCCCCAGAAGTGAATTACCCAGAGCTTCTGATCTCCCACCCAGCAGACCGTGGTGAGGCATGGGTGCCACCCAAAGTTTCCTTCTCCACCTCCGGTCCCACCTGGGGCCTCTGAGGCTGTTCTGCTCACAGAATGCTAATGCAGCCCCCGTCTGGGGCAGGGGAGGATGGTAAGAAAAAGAGGAAGGAGGGGTGGAGAAACTGTGGGCAGTAACCCAGGGCACCTGGGGGTCATAGGCGTAGGAAACAGGAAGGTCTCCTTGTCACATGGTTGGTAGTAAAAAAACAGGAAGGCATGTGGCACGGGTAACTGAAACTCACCCCCTCCCTCCTCATCCCTGCACAGGCTGCCTAATACCACCCTCACCCTATCATATGGACAGGCGGGGCTGAAGCATCAAGGACATCAGGACAGAAAGGGCCACATCCCACCCTCACACACACCCAGAGTCATCCCTGGCTTGAAACTCTACTGCCCCTAGTGACATGACTAGACGCAGGAGGGAGTCCCCTCTGGTTGGCCTTAGAGAGCTCAAACCATATAAGAGTAATACTAGTGAGCATGTATTTATTGGGCACCTACAAGAACTAGGTGCTAGGCAGTGAGCATTTTTCATGCAATGAACCATCTAACCGACTCCTCCAAACCACCCTTTTTATTTGTTGATCTGACAAATATTTATTAAGCACCTATTGTGTGCCTATGCCATTCTAGGTGCGGGAATACAGCAGTGAACAAGACAAAATACCCTGCTCCACTGAATTCACATTCAAGAGGACGGAAGACAGTAAATAAGATTAGTGAGTCAAATGGATCTCAGGTTCTATGACACCAGGTATGAGTATTACTGATCCCATTTTACAGATGAGTGAACTGAGTCTCCCTGGAAGCAGAAGTCAATTCCCATGGTCATACAGGGGAATGAACTGGGACCTTAATTTGCCTCCTTAGGTCTCCTCACAGCTCTGACCACTGACCGGCTTAAGTAGCTGAAGCACAGAGAAAGAGTGGGGTGAGGGGTACACAGGCTGGGCCAGGGCTACCGGGTACAGCTAGCTGTACAGGTTGCACACTCACAACTCCAGGAGTGCTATTCACACAGACCACAATGTGAATGCTGCCCCCTGGAGTCAAGAAGGGCACAAGAATCACAAATGTATGCCATAGCTTGGGGACAAGTCACAGGTAGCGCTAAAGAAAGTTTCGATCACCATTGGTCTAGTCTCTATAGCTTGCTTTTATCCCACTTAATATATCGTGGCCACTTCCCCATTTCAGCACATGAAAATCTAACTCAGCAATTTTCCCAAGGGCGCTCCCCAGACCAACAACTCCACCATCACCTGGGAACTTGTTAGAAAGGCAGAGCCCCTTGGTGGAGAGGCAGAGCCTTCCACATGAAATAGGTGCACCCTGAGGGTGACAGATTAGGGAAGGCGAGGACAAGGAGGTGGCTCTGTAGTCATATGGGGAGAGGGGATGCTGCCTTGGAAGGGGCTGGTAGCCAGGGAGGTGGTGGGAAGGGGTGGTGTTGTGGTCTTGATAGATTTCAATGGTGGAGCCAAAAGCATTTGCCAATGATTTGGCTGCCTGAAGTGAGCAACGAACAAGAATCAAGTGTGATCCCAAGGTCTGGGACACGAGCACATGGAAAATTGGAGCAGCCATTGACCAAGACTGGAAGACAGAGGGCAGCGCAGGTTTAGGAGAGAGAGTGCAGAGGAATCAGGAGTGTGGTTTAAGTGTGTGTTGTAGACTGAATAATGTGTGTGCCCCACCCCACACATGAAAAAAGCATATGTTGAAATCCTACCCCGCAATGTGATGGTATCAGGGGCCTTTGAGAGGTGATCAGGTCATGAGGGTGAAGCCCTCATGATGGGATCAGTTTCCTTACAAAAGGGACCCTAGAGAGTTCCCTTATCCTTTCACGTGTGAGGGCACAGTGAGAAGTCAGCCATCTGCAATGAGGAAAGGGTTTATCCCCAGAACCCGACCATGCCAGCACCGTCATCTTGGACTTCCAGGCTCCAGAACTGTGAGATATAAATGTCATTGTTTATACACCACCCAGTTCGTGGTACTTTGTCAGAGCAGCCCGAATGGACTCAGACAGTGTGTGAAGTGTGAGATGCCCACCTGGAGGTGCCTAGTTGGATAGAGACATGCACCTGCAATTCAGGAGACAAATTTGGGGGTTACCCACCTAACGGTGCATTTGTTTCCTAGGGTTGCCATAACAAATGACCAAAAACTGGTGACTTAACCCAACAGAAATTTATTCTGTCACAGTTCCAGTGGCCAGAAGTCCAAAATCAAGGTGTTAGCAGAGGCATGCTCCTTCCAAAGGCTCCGAGGGAGATTCTATTCCTTGCTTCCTCCAGCCTCTGATGGGGGTCCCTGGCTTGTGGCTGCGTCACTCCAATCTCTGCCTCCATCTTCACAGGGCCTGCGTCTCTTTCCGTCCCCTACTCTGTCAGTGCCAAATCTCCCACTGTCTTTCTCTTAGACATTTGTCATTTGATTGGCAGCCCACCTGGTTAATCCAACATGATCTCTTCTCAAGATCCTTAACTTAATTCCATTTGCAAAGGCACTTTTTCCAAATAAGGTCATAGTCACAATTTCTAAGGGTTAGAACATGGATATACTTTTAGGGGACAGCACCATTCGACCCGCTACAGTTGGTATTTAAAGTCCCACGTGGGACAGACAGCAGAGAGAGATGCCCCCCATCTCCTCTTACCTCCTTGTTCTCAAGGTCTGAAATAACCATTCACAAAAGAAGGACGGAGTAGTAGTAATAATAAGAACGCCTACCTAATGCTACGCGCCAAGCACTCCTACGAGAATTTCATGTAATTAACACATTTAATCCTTACAATATTAAAATCAATATCCTCGTTTTACAAAGAGCCCAAGGCCCTTGCCTAGGCCACACTAGCAGGATCCCAATCTAGGACAGCTGTTGTCTCAAATGGCAGGAACCTCCCTTGGCCCAAGCAGAGGGATCCTGCTTGCTTTAGAGCAGCAGTTCCCAAACTTTTCAGCACCAGGGACCGGTTTTGTGGAAAACAATTTTTCCACAGACCAGGGTTGGCGGGGTGGGGGATACATTCGGGATAATTCAAGTGCATGACATTTATTGTGCACGTTATTTCTATTATTATTACATTGTAATATACAATGAAATAATGATACAACTGAGCTTGTTTTCCTGCAACTAGGTATATGTTCCTATGGGAATTTAATGCCACCACTGATCTGGCAGGAAGGGGAGCTCAGGTGGTAACATAAGCAATGGGGAGTGGCTATAAATAAAAAGGAAGCTTAGCTTGCTTGCCTGCCACTCACCTACTGTGCGGCCCAGCTCCTAACAGGCCATGGACCAGAATCAGTCTACGGCCCCGGGGGTGGGGACTGCTGCTTCAGAGGACCTCGCCTATTACAAACAACAAATACATTTACTGAAGAATTCAGGATATCATTGTCATGGGAGATCTCTGTGATCAGAGCCGGCATACAACAACCATAACTCTAAACATCACAACATCACTCTTAGTATTAATGCCATTCAGGCTCCTGGGGAGTGCTTCCCAGCCTCTCTGACTGATGTCCCCACGTATCTGAATTCTGTTATTCCGGTTGTGCTCAAGCTGGAAGCGAGTGCTGCCTTGCAGCGCGAGGTAGACTCAAGCACCACACAAATTTAGGTAGGGGAGGAGACAAATTACCCTGCGTATCATCATTTCCTAGGGCTGCCATGACAAAGTACCAAAAACTAGGTGGCTTGAAAACCCAAAACTTCAGTCTCACAGTTTTGTAGGCTGGAAGCACAAAATAAGGTGTGGACAGGGCCATGCTTGCTCTGAAGGCTCCAGGAGAGGAGACTTCCTGCCTGGGATCCTTGGCATCCCTTAGCTTGTAGAAACTTCACTCCAATTTCCACCTTCACTCCACATGGTGTTCTCCTTCTGTGCATGGCTGTGTCCAAATTTCTCTCTTCTTATAAGGACAAAAGTCATTGGATTAAGACCCACCTGAATCCAGTATGCTCTTAACTTTATTAATCTACAAAGATTCTATTTTCAAATAAAGTCACATTCACAGGCTCCAGGGGTTAAAAGTTCAACATATATTTCAGGGAAGAGACAATTCAACCCCCAACACTTTATCTAAAGAAATCTATTCTTGCATAACCAAGTATTAATTTCTAACACTGCCAAGCCCCCACTGAATGGCTTCTCTTTGTGTTCCAATGCAGGATTACAGAGAAAGTAACATTTTTAGCACATTTGTTACAGTCGCACATTGAGGCCAAGAAGTATTTGGCAGTATTAAATGATGTTTTATTCTCTTAAATTTGCATACATGTAAGTCCTAATGTAACAGGTATGAAATGTAACACCAATAAGGTAGCAGAAAACACCCAATTAGATTGGCAAAAAGAATCCAAAAAAATGAGAACAATTTAGGGGACCTCTGCAACAACATCAATCATACAAATATTTGCTTCATAGGGGTACCAGAAGAAGAAGAGATAGAGCAAGGAATTGAGAACCTATTTGAAGTATAATGACAGAAAACTTCATTTGGTGAAGGAAATGAATGTTTAAGCCCAGGAAGCATAGAAAGTCCCAAACAAGACAAACCCCAAAAGGCCCACACCAAGTCACATTGTAATTAGAATGCCAAAAGTTAAAGACAAAGAGAAAATCTTAAAAGCAGCAAGAGAAAAGCAGTTAGTTATCTACTCTTACAAAGAGCCCCCATAAGAGTGATTGATTCCTCAACAGAAATGTTGCAGACCAGAAGGGATTGGCATAAAATATTCAAAAGATGGTAAAGCAAGAACCTACAACCAAGATAACTCTACCCAGCAAAGCTATCACTTAAAATCGAAGGACAGATAAAGAGCTTCCCAGACAAGAAAAAGCTAAAGGAGTTCATTACCAACAAACCAGTGTTAAAAGGAGTGTTAGCGAGACTTAAGATGAAAAAATAATAACAAAAAATATTACAATAATTACATATCTATCAACAATTACTTTAAATGTAAATGGAGTAAATGCTCCAATCAAAAGACATGGAGTAGCTGAATAGATAAGAAAACAAGACCCATACATATGCTGTCTATAAGAGACTTCAATCAAAAGATACACAGACTGAAAGTAAAGGGATGGAAAAAGATATTTCATGATAATGGAAATTTTTTAAAAGTCTGGGTAGCAATGCTTATATCAGACAAAAACAGACTTTAAAACAAAGGCTATGACAAGAGACAATGAAGGACCTAGTAGTCCCACTTCTGGATATTTATCCAAAGGAATCCAAAGTGCTACATCAAGGGGACATCCTTATGTTCATTGCAGCATTATTTACAATGCCAAGATATGGAGGCAACCTGGGTGTCCCTCGTTGGATGAATGGATAAATAGGAGGTGGTACACACATATAATGGAACATTACTCAGCTATTAAAAAGAATGAAATTTTGCCATCTGCAACATGAATGGACCTAGAGGGTATTGTGCTGAGTGTAGTAAGTTAGACAAAGACTAATGTCTTATGATTTCACTTATAAATGAAATCTAAAGAACAAAATAAACAAACAAATGAAACAGAAACAAACTCATAAGATACAGAGAACATTTTGAGGGTTGTCAGATAGGAGGTGGGGATTAAAAAGGGGAAGAGATTAATAAATACAACCTGATAGTTATAAAATAGTCACAGGGATATAAAGTAAAGCATAGGAAATATAGTCAATAATATGGTAGTAATGATATATAGTGCCAAGTGAGTACTAGTCAGGGGAATCACTTCTTAAATGATATAAATGTCTAACCACTATACTGTACCCCTGAAATTAATATAAAATAATATTGAAAAGTTGCCACTTTGTTTCATTTTTGCAAAAGTATTCAATAGGATTTCTTTAAAATTTCAGCTTTATATAGTTTTACTTACAAATAACTTTATCTGCTTATTTAAATTAAATTTAATTAAAATATTTATTTTGAATAATTTCATTTAAACTTTTGATAGCAACTAAATACATCATTGGTACCGTGCAGGCTTTTTTTTAAGACAAATTCGAAATGTTTTCAAAGAAAATAATTTTTTTTTAAGTATGATATGAAAAAAGATTTCTCATTTGTGTTCTAGCTTGGGGAGATCAGGGGCGCCCAGAGAGGGTAGGGGAAGGCCCCTGACCCACCCACAGTCATTCCGCTCGACTTCCTAATTCAGGTGGATTTCTAGAGGAAAGACGTCCCCAGCTGGCGTTCACCAGAGCCCTCCTGGTGATGTATCCTCCACATCGCCAGGAGGCGCCAGAAATACAGGCAGGCCTCCGGGTTCATTTATCTCTGTGATCCCCACTGCAGCCTGAGCAACCCGGAAGTCGTGGCGGGCGAGGGCGGAGTGCTTCCGAGTAAGAGCGAGGTGACCCCGACTGCCGCAGCAATCTGCAGCAACAGCAGCCATGGGGGCGCACTTAGCCCGGCGCTACCTGGGGGATACTTCAGGGGAGCCCGACCCCCTGCAGATGCCCACCTTTCCCTCCGACTACGGCTTCCCTGGGCGCAAGGAGCGCGGTGAGGCCCCATGCGCAGGCGCGGCCCGCGGGATTGGGGAGCGGGCGCCGAAACCCCGGGCTCCCCAGGGCTGGGCTCAGTTCTGACCTCGGCCCGTAGGACTCCAAAGAACGTGCATGCCCCTGCCTGAGTGTGGAGTCATTCCGGGAGGACACGGTTGGAGCAAAATACCGGGGTCAAGAGTGACGATATGAGGCTAACGAGGTGCTAGGAGCTGGTCTCGGTCCTCGAGTCATTGGAGAGCCATGGGAGGGTTTATCACGGAAGGGACGTGTTCATTGTCCTTCTGTCTCGATGTCACTTATATGTTTAGGTATGTACAAGAAAACAAAAGAGGCTCACGCCGCACATACTGTTCTGCACATTACTTTTTATGTAGTCACATCACACGTGTATCGAGGGCCAGTTTGGGGGTAATTTCCAAGTTGGGCACTGCGGATACAGCAGGCACTAAAGGAACTCGCAGCCCTGGAAGGGAGACGGCGGCACCAGGCAGATCGTAGTATCAAGACGGGCTTCCAGAAGGCGATGGCTAGAAGGGAACTCTGAGGGGAATGAGTAAGAGTTGACCACAGGGAGACCTAGAGAGGGGACAACTAGTGTTTGTAAACAGAGGAGGGACACAATCATTTGCTTTGTCAAAAGGTACTGGCCGCTGGGTGGGTGACGACTGAAGATAGGGAGACCTCTAAGTAGGGGTGTGCAGAAAGTTCCGAATTTGAGAGAGCGTTGAAAGGTGGAGAACTGCAGTGTCTCAACTTCTGGTACTTCAGCCCCACCTGAACCTGCAGTCTCCATCAATCAACCTACTTCCTTACACATTAATCTTTTCCATTGCCTCTCTCACCCTGCTTTGCCCATAATCCATTTTTGCAAATGGCCACAGGCCTCTGCTCCTCTCTTTCTTGCTTGGCTAAATGAAAACCCTCGTTAAGCCCAGCTTTCCTCCTTGACTCCTGCTCCTATACAGCTGAACATCACGAGAGAAAAGCACTCAGCCTCTGACTGTTCTCCGCATCGCTCCCCCACCCCTACCCTTTCTGTTGCTGGCTTTCCTGTTACATCCATTCCCTAGCCCTTCGCTTTCCTGCTCCCTCCTAGACTGTCCTACACCTTCTCTCTCAAGACTCCAGCACCTGCTTCCTACCTCCTTTCAGCTCTTAAGAAAACAGAAGCTGTCAAAAGAGCTCTCATGACTCCCTGCATCCCTGGGACTCCGCCTTCTCTTAGTTCGGATGCTCTGGCCCTGCTCAGAACCAACCCCCCATCCTATCCTCTCACCTGCCCAAGGACTGTCCCAACCATTCTCCCTGTGTCTTGTGTTTGATTTTCCCATCACCACACAAATAGTTACTTTTATTATTTTAAAATCCCCTCCTGCCCACCTGCCCTTCCAGCCATCTCCTCACTTCACTGCAAGGGCTCTTTCTCACACACACACTATTGCTAAACCCCATTGTCAATTCTCAGTTCTAACCCCACTGCCCCATCAAGCGGTTGATTGCTGCCACTTTTTGGAAGCCCCCTCCTCACCTGGCTCCTGGACCCCACACTCCTGTCCACCTCACTGTGCTCCATTCATTCTTCCTCACCTCCCCACCTCATAAATGTTGGGGATCTCAAGAGCCCAGGCTTCCTGTCTCTACTTTCCACTCACTCCCCAACTCCCCAGGGGTCTCTGTTAGTCTCCTGGCTTCAGATGCCTTCTGTGTGCCAATGCTGCCAAGTTTTTATGCCCAGCTGGGCCCTAACCCTGAACTCCAGACTCTTGGACCCCACTGCCTGCTTAGCATCTGTCACATTGCACTCAGCAGATCCAAAACAGAGCTCTTGACCTTCCCACCAAGCCTGTGCCTCCCTCCAGCTCCCACCACGTGCTCCTGCCAAAAATCCCTGGGGCCTCCCATGGCCTCTCCTCTTATCTCAGAGCCCTTGCACCTGATGTTCCTCTACTGGGAACACTCTTCCCCTAGGTGTCTGTAGGACTCACTCCTTCACCTTCACTTGCCACCTTCAAAGGGATCCCTCCATTTAAAGTTGTGACCCACCTCCCAACACTGACTCTCTCCTTTGCTTTATTTTTCTGATACTTAGCATTATGGACATCCTGTGACACTAGTTCTGTTTGTTCTGTGTCTCCCTCCAAGGGCAAGATCCTTGTTTGCCATGTTTTCCCCTGTATCCCTAACACCTAGTACACAGTAGGTGCCTCATAAATCCTGACTGCTGATAATGCCAGTGTACCAGGTATAGGTGGTGTCATGTTGCTATGGAAACCAGCAGGGGGCTATAGTTGGATCAGGGGCCTGGGGCTCAGACCAGGTGAGGGTGGGGGGACCCAGTTGGGCTTCATCAGCCTGTGCAGTGGCGAATGAAGCCATGGATGAGAATGGGCAAAGGCTCTCAGAAAGCCAAACCTATAGAGATGGTTGGAAACCCAGGGGCCTTTGCCCATTCTCATCCAGGGCTGGGGGATAGGGGGAGTTGGCTGTAGAGAACATTCAAGAGAGCAAGAAGCTGAAGAAGTAGTGTTCTGGAGTCTCTGTTGCCCTGGTGAGAGCCATGTGGGCAGTGCTGGGTGGAGTGTGGAAGCTAGAGGAAGTGGGATGCAGGGGCAGGAGGTAAGGACTTGGGCCCGAGACACAGAAACAGAACTGAGAAGCCAACCGCAGGGGAGATTGCAGGTGAGCTGGGAGGGCCACCATGGGCTGTGCGCCCACGATTAATAAGGGCCCCAGGCAGCCACCTGCTTTGGTCCAGTCGGAGAGGCCCAGCCCCAAGGGCTAGTTCAGCACTCCTTGCAGTGAGCACCAAGCACGTGACATGTGTAGCTCCTTAACACCCACTCAGTTCCCTTTGGAAAGGGGGACTTAGTCCAATCTTTAGGGAAAGAAGCTGAGGCTCCAAGAGGCTACGCCCAGGCCAGAAGCTGGGATCAAGGTCATTCTGAAGCCCAGCTGCCACACTAGATTGTGCCTCACAGAGGGGAGCAGTGGGACAAAGTGGGCTCTAGCTCTGCAGGGTAGAGCTGTCTATCTTTTTTTTGTTGTTGCTTTTTGGTATGTGGGTAGCTCCCTGACTGGGAATCGAACCCAGGCTGCAGCGCTGACAGCACCAATGCTGAAGCCCTAAGCCACTACACCATCAGGGAACTCCATGTAGAGCTGTCTAGAGTGACCCCAGGGGGAGGGGAGAGGAGGGGAGGGGAGGGGAGATGAGAACCCAGTATGGGTGCTGAGGTGATGGGACAGGACCCTTCCCCTGTCTGGACCTCAGTGTCCAGGAATGCCTTTGTGCATATTAGTAAAGGACACCATCTGTCAAGATGACCATCATCCACTGCCACCTGCTGCTACATCATCAACAGGGGATACCCCTGTGGCTTCTGGTTGCACATGGGCCACAGGGTCTCCTGGAATCAGGGCATGATGTGGGGCCTCCAGCAGTTACACCCCAAGCCCACCTGGGCTGAGCCCCACCTGCTCCCCTCCCTACAGAGATGGTGGCCACACAGCAGGAGATGAACGACGCACAGTTGGTGCTCCAGCAGCGGGACTATTGCGCCCACTACCTCATCCGGCTGCTCAAGTGCAAGCGTGACAGCTTCCCCAACTTCCTGGCCTGCAAGCATGAGCAGCATGACTGGGACTACTGCGAGCACCTTGAGTGAGCCACCGATCCATCTGCACCCCCCACCCCTCCTGGACCCCACTCCTGAGGCAAAGGACAATGAACTAACCCACGTTCCTAACTAGGCCCCATCTTAGTCAAAAGGGGCCTCTCAAGGGACCTGTTGGGTGGGGGAAGGAGAAGAAACAGGGTGGGACAGGCAGCTTGCAGGCCACCTGGAGGAGCAGCCAAGCCAGGGTTTCAGGTAGGAGGCCCAGGGATCACTGGTGTCCACCAGGGAAGCAGAGGGGCCAACCTGACTTAAATCACAGCCACTCTGGTCTCCCTGCCTCCAAGGCCTCCCCACAGTGCTCTGGGATGACTGTTCCAGCCCTATCGGCCTCCCGGAGCTATGGGAAGGCCACATCCAGACAGGGAGCCTGACACCCCTTCTCATGCTTTGCCCACAGCTACGTGATGCGCATGAAGGAGTTTGAGCGGGAGCGCCGACTACTCCAGCGGAAGAAGCGGCGAGAGCAGAGGCAGGCAGACTTAGCCAGAGGCCAGGGGCATGGCGAGGTGGCCCTATAGTGGGCCCACCCACCAACCTCTGGACCAGTGGAGAAATAAAAACTTCCAGCCCTCAGCCTGAGTCCTGCCCCTTTCTGTGGTATGCTGGTCCCCAAATCCCCAAAGAAACACACGGCATCTGAGTCCAGCTAAGCAGGTTTTATTCCAGGCACTAGAGAGCAGTGGCCCCCGCTCCTTCCCCAGAATGACAGGGTAGGGGCTGGGCAGAGCCGGTATGGGTGGGTGACTCAGAGCAGGAAGGGGATTATGGGCATGCGCAGGGGCGGGTAGTCTCGGAACTCCTTCAGGTAGCTGCGGTGCTTGCCCTTGGCCCAGATGGTCATCTGAGTGAAGCCCACTAGGGAGAAGAGGGCCACTGTGGGGCAAAGCAGGGAGTCAGGAAAGGTGGCATGGCCTGGGGGCCAGGGCCCAGCTGAGGAGGGGAGCGGGCTCACCTGGGAGACACTGCGTCATGATGGCAAAGCCAATCCAGGACCCCACCTATGGGCAGAGCAGTAGGGAGTGAGGGTGGGCAGGGCTGGGCCACCTCACCTCACCCTCACCCTTACTTTCCAAGTGAGGAATGGGAACCAAACTAATGCTAGAGGGGCCCCAAGTAAAGGAGGGGGTACATGATGAAGCTGCCTCTCAGCCCACAGCAGCAAGCCCAGCCTTATACCTCTCCCAACCCCTAAAGGCCAGAGTCTCTACCTCCAGGTGCTCCAAGTTCAAACTGCAAAAGCAGCTGCTGAACCAGGCAACCCCATACTAGGGACTGCCTCTCCACATTTAACCTGAAGCCCCAGGCGAAAGGGGAAGGGACAAGGCAGTCCCTCACCTCGTAAGTGTAGTTAGGGCAGGACACCAGCAGGAAGAGCCACGTGAAGGGGTTCTTAGTGGGGTAGGGGATCTTCCTGGTCTTGGACCCTAGCAGGCAGGATGGAAAGGGCAAGTGAGACCCCCACCAGCCCAGCCCGCCTGCCCTCCTGCCCACAGCAGCCCACTCACCTGCTGGTCGCAGGTCCCGAAGGGCCATGTGGATGGAGAAGTTGCCCAGCTGGCAGATCTGTCAGAGGAACGAGATCAGCCCAGAACCCCTCAGACCCAATCCACCCCATTGCCCATCCCAGCCTGCTTACCACAAAGATGGCGAGTGCCAGTTTAACCTGCTGCGCTCCATAGGCTGAAAAGGAAACAGGAGAGGCCCATGAGGGGAGCGGGTGGGGGAATGGGGACTTGCAGGGGGAGCAGAGTCCCCAAAGCCACTTACTAGGGGGCGTGTAGAGAGGGTGGTTGATGTAATAGGCCATCCACGCGGCGAAGCCCCAGTAGTAGGTGCAGTTCTGAAAGGGAGCAGGGCCGAGATGGGGCCTAGCCAGGGGGGTGGGGGCAGGGTGAGGGGCAGGAGGGGATGGGGATGGGGCCGGGGCGAGTGGGCCTAGGACACTAAGACTGAGACTCACCTTGAAGATGTTGCGCAAGGGCATGGTGCCATGGGAGAAGCGGTGGACAAAGAGCGTCTCCAAAAGGCGCTTGATGTAGTGGAATGAGTGGCAGATGCAGGCGAGGCTGGGGGGGAAGCCAGCTGAGTGGGGAACAGGTCCATAGGCCTTTACCCTCCCCCCTCCTCCCCCCACTACCGCCTGGCCCACTCACTGCACGACCGTATGCCGACTGGACGTGAAGTCATATTTGTGGCCATAGATGAAGGGTACTCGGAAGTAGAAGAGCAGGTAGATGAAAAGGGGCCCTGCGTACTCTGTCAGGAAGACCTGGAGGGATGGGGGCAGGTGAGTCACACCAGTGTGGCTAATGGGAGGGAAGGCTGCAGGCAGGGTCCAGACTCACCGTCACCCAGCTGATCTGGGCCCCCAGATCCCGGAAGTAAAGTGTGGCCGTGGTACCCACGGGCAGCTTCTGCAGAACGTCCTCATCCTTCAGGGACTTGCCCTCTGCAGAGAGGCAGGCCAGGGCTCAGGGACTGCCCAGGCCTTCGCCCATTGCCACCAGGGTGCCCAGGGGCAGCAGAGCAGATGGCTGTACTTACTGGGGTCCAGGCGGAGGGACTGGCGGGCAGGGTACCACTGCGGATCTGTGGACAAAGCAGGACGTCACAGCACACAGACTGCCAGGGACCAGGGACCCCACACTCCTCCTGCCTCCGACAAGGCCTCCGTGGCCTGTGTGGCTCCAGGACAGGGCCAGAAAGAGCGCAGGCAGAAGCAGGATGTTTTCCTTCCAAAATTTCAGCAAGGGAGTTCCTGCCGATGGCCGCACGGGGGCGCCGCCACAGGCAAGCCCAGAGAGGTCTGGGCCACACTGGGGGCATCTCTGTGGGCTGAGAGGAGAGGCTTACAGAAGGGATCCCACCCAGAGCCCCAGCCCAGAGGAGCCGCAGGGGACAGTGTGGCTGGGCCCTGGACTTACGGCTCTTAGTGAAAAGATTCTTGATCTCTGCGATGGTGGCATGGGGCTCCACCTGGGGGAAGCACAGGCCACAGCAAAGTCAGCCCTGAGCAGGAGCCCCAAACCCTGATCCAGGATTCCTCCTGGTGATTGGGGATGGAGGAAAGCCTAGGTAGCTGCTAAGGGAATGGGGAAGGTCCAGGCCCCCCACCCACATAGTGGAGAGAGCAGTGGGCCTGAGGGCTGTTTCATAAGCCAGCCAAGATGCCCCTGGCCGGGCTGGGATACAGTTTGAGAACTAGAGGTTGGGCCTGCTTCTCTGCCTCTCCTCCCCACCCCCACCCCACCCGTAACTCCCTGCAGCCCCGCAGAGTGAAAGGCCCCAGTCCTCTACTGGGTAGGGAGAAGGTCTCAACTCCACCTCTTTACCAGGCCCTGGAGCCCTGCAGGGTCCAATGAGGCTGTTCTACTGCCTCCTGCATGGGGAGGCCAGCTCCTGGCCACTCCCAGGGGCCAGAGCTGCCCACTCTACCCTGAGCTGGCAAGGGCAGGCCAGACGCTACCCTTGTGTACCCCCTCAGAGGTAGGGGGTGAGGCGTCAGAACACAGGCTAGAAGGGCACTCCCATCTCCCTTGGGACCGGGAGACCCCAGAAAGAATGGGGTCATGGGCCCAGCACCCCTGGCCAGTGCAGCCGGCGCTATCGTCCTACCTTATCCAGGAAGCACAGCTTCTCCCGAGTCTTCGCGTCCAGAATCTCCACCTCAAAGAAGAGAACAGCTTTTTTAGGTTTCTTGGCCACCTTGGTGGGCACAGGCCGGGGGAGGCCATTGAGGCCAAAGCCGGGGCCGGGGCCAAGGCCCTGGCTGGCCTCCCGGGCCACCAAGCTCATACTGAGGTCCATGCTGCCCTGCTCTGCCCGCGCGACCAGTGGCCCAAACTGCCGGCCGTCAGCCCCCACCACTAACCTCCCCACGCGCAGCGCTCTGGGCCAGGCTGTGCGATCAAATTCTGCCGCGGTACTGGAAAGAAGCCCACGCCTGCCCTGGCACCGTCGCCTTCTGTGCAGATGTAACCCGAGTGGCCCCACAGCCATGCCCAGCTAAATATAAAACTGCCCAGTCTGAGCCCCCCCAGGAGCCATGGCAAAGGCCTGGGGTCAGCCCCTAGGGGACTGGGTCACCCTGAAAGTGAGGCTTTTGAGTAGACACAGCCCCCACAAGAGCACCGGTGGGCAGAGAGGAGGCAGGCAGGGAAGTGCCTCCTGGCCCCCAAGCCCAGTGCAGGGTGGGGGTCAATCACCAGGAAGAGGGTGAGAGGCCAGCAGGCAGCCTACTACACCCCAGCACCCAACTCAGGCCGGCAGAGCTAACGGGGCTTGGAGAAACCCCAGCTATTTTGAGAATCCGCGAGATAGATCATCCATTTCCCCTTCTGAGCTGTGAGAGACACTCGGATTATTTCCCTTGTGTATTTATGTTCCCAGAGAGGTGACAGATTCCAGAGTTATTGGTGCAGAGAGTCTAAGTGTGGAAAGGGTCAGGAAACCAGGACGTTTCCAGAAAGCACTGTGGCCTAAGCTGATGTGGCCTTGGCCCCACCTCCCTGACCTCCCTCTCCACACATTTCTCACTAGATCCACCCAGGCCATGTTCAAGGCCACCTTCAAGGCAGTCTTTCTACCATGTCAACCCAACACATCACCCTTGTCCAGGCCCTGAACCTGCAAAGCCCAGAGCATACAGCCTGCATGCACACACACTCGTTCTCTCTGAGCCCCAGGCAATGGCAGAGCAGAAGAGCAGTGCTGGGTGGGTGGAAGGAAGCCCCCGGGGGTATCTGACCCATCCACCCCAGGCAGGTCAGAGCAGTGAACTGCTTGGAAGAGCTGCAAGGAGGCTCAATAGGCTCAGGGTCATGATCCCAAAAGGCCTAAGTGTCCCCAAGCTCCACACCAGCCATGGCAGGTAGGGCTGGGTCTGACCCCAAGTCAGTCACCGGGCAGCAGATGCTGAGGATCCTTCCCACCCGTAGTGGGCCCTCAGTCAGTGGCAGCATAGGAAGAAGAGGAGGACACAAAACTCCAGGCCAGGCCCCAGCCAGACTCTTGAGGGCATGTCACCCACCTGCTGATGGGTCCCCTGCAGCTATAGCCCCCTGCAGGAAGGGACTCCCCTCACACACACCCCAACAGTGAGAGAAGCAGGGGACATGATGGGAGACACACAGGACTGAATCTGGTCCTACCACACAGTCATACCTCTGGGCCTCAGGCAGCAGGCAAACTGGAAGGTGTGTACCTCTTAGAATTGCGAGGGGTCCCATGAGACAATGCCAGCGTGGTGCCTGACAGATGCACAGGGCCCCAAATCCTTGGGGCCCATGGAACTGCCATGAAGGGAAGGACATGGGTCTGGGTTCAGATCCTGGTTCCCCTGCTGGCCAGCTGGTGGCTGCAGTACTCACCCCACTGTGGGACTTGAGAGTAGGCAAGGGCCCAGCACCCAAGAAGTCCTGGCCAACCTGCCTGTTGTTATGGCATTAGAGAGAGCTCTGCCATGCCATGTAGCCGTGGGCACAAGTGACTGTACTCCTCTGAGCCATAGGGGTAACAAGTCCATCTAGAGGGAGTACCAGGCCCACCAAGGGGACTCATGGGAAAGGAAAGGGACACACGCAGAATGTGCCAAAAAGGGCTAGCGCAGCAGAGCCCCGGGCAGGCACAGGGCCTGCCCCATGGCTGCAGGTATATTAATAGTTGCTGGGTCCCAGGCGGACAGTGCCCACATGCCTTCAGAGCCTGTGTGGTCCACAAGAAGGCAGTCCCGCGCCTACAGGGAGTAGAGGCCTCCGAGTTCCTGCTGAACCACTCAACAGCTTAAAATACAACCAGCCCCTCTCCCTGCCGGCCAGCTGCTGGGGGAGGGCTGAAATACTACCCTCCCCCCAACTGGGCACTGCATCCAGGAGGAGAGGACAGCCCATCCAGGCCCTAACTGGCTGCTGGGAGAGGAAGCTGGGAGGCAGGAGAGGGGCGGCCAGGAGAGGGGCCATGCTCCCAGCAGCTGCTACACTGCACCCAGGCCAGTTGGAGACTGGAGGAGAGGAGCGGCTGAGCCCTCATGGAGGTAAGCTTGGCCCTCAGGGCAGCACCCAGGGGCCCAACCCACCAGGGTGGGGGCTGCCCCACTCACGGTCACCACAGCAAGATCAATCCTCACTTCCCATTTCCTGCCCCCAAATCCTGAAACCCAGCAGCCATCTTTACCCCAAGAGGTCTGCATGGCCTGGGGGTAGGGGGAACCTCTCTATACTGTTTCTGCAGCTCCCTATGCCTCTATAATTATTTCAAAATAAAAAGCTAAAGTTATGCTAGGTGGGAAAAAACAAAGTATTGCTAGGTGAAAGAAACAAGATACAAAGAGTCTCACACACACACACACACACACACACACACACACATATATGTAATGTCCAGAACAGGTAAATCCATAGAGAAAGAAAACAGACTGGTAATTGTCAGGGGCTGGGGGAGGAAAAATTAGAGAAGTGTCGGCTAATGAGAACCTAGTCTCCTTTCGGGGTGATGGAAAGTTGTGAAACTAGACAGTCAGTAGTGGTTGTTGCACAACACTGTGAGTGTACTAAATGCCATTGTTTACTTTTAAATAGTTAATTTTGTTAGTGAATTTCATCTCAATAAATTTTTTTAAAGGAGGGTCTAGCAAACAGGTCCCAATTACCCACCAACGACAAAAGGTTCCCAGGCAGGGAGCAGCAGAGGTTCCCCCACCCCTTCCCTACCCCCAGTCTGAGGGCCTAAATATGAGGGACCCTGTCATGTGCTTCCCAGTCTTCAGGCCCTGAGCTCACTCCCTAACACTTCAACCCTCCTCACCCCACTGCTACCCCCACCCACTGGCTCTGTGCCCTAGCACACCTCCCACACCTTATGCTTGTCTCTGTCTCTGTCTCTCTCTCTCTCTCTCTCACACACACACACACACACACACACACACGCACACGCACACGCACACGCACACACACCCAAGCCTGAGGCCAACCTGGGGTAGGGGCCCAGGGAAGGCCTAGGACTGGAGTCAGACAGCATAGGCAGCTACTGAGCACAGAAGAGGCGTCAGCAGGCCCAGGCCCTATCCCTGGGGAAAAAGCAGGCTGAGGGGCAGAAAGCAATGCTGAGTCCTCCTGAGACCTGGCGACAGCCCTTCTTGCCTCATGGAGAGCAGGGACTGGGAGTGGGGGCAGTACATTCTACTCTATGGATGAATAAAGTGAGGCCTGTGAGAGGGTCACTGGCCTGAGGTCCCTCAATGGCTGCAGGCACAGTGTGGCCCTATAGTCTACAATGGACAGAGGACAAGGACAGAGCAGGCACCCTGGCCTGGGGCACATGCTATGACAGTGCCACGAGCCTGGGAGGAATTCTCACCCAAAGGCCTGAAATTCCAGAACCCAGCCAACAGCAACTCCTGGCAGCAGGAGGGGGTAGGGGTGGGGAGCCAGGACAAGGGGTAAGTCCACAGCCCACCCTGCAGGAGGGCCAAGGACCACACTGTGGTCTTCCCCAGCCCATGGGGAAGCACCCAGAGCGACTGCCCAAGCAGCAGAGCCCCCAGCCCTCCACTGTCTTCATGGAAAAAAAGATGCTATTGATCAAGGCAACAATAGCAAAAAGATGGGGGCTATTTTCTGAGCACCTACTCCAAGCTAGCACCAGTGCCCAGAGCTGTCAGGGAGGCAACACTTCAGGAATGGAGCCTGTTGGGTGATGAGAAAACCAGAGAGGGGTCACACAACTATAGAAGCTCAGGGTCTTTGCACACACTGTTCCCGCTGCCTAGACTGCTCTCCCCCAAACCCCATAGGCTCCCCCCTCACCTCCACTAGCCTTCACACAACTGAGACAGGCTCTTCCAGACCATCAACTTAAAATATCGACCACAACACTTACTGCTCAGCTCCCAACAGGCTGTCGGGTCATTTCCCAGCACCTAGAACACAGCCTGGCATGGAGATGTGCTCCGTAAACACCTATGTGAGGCACCTGGCCAAAGACTCACCTATTTCTTGGCTATGTGGCCCTCGTCAAGCTACCCAACCATTCTGAACCTGTTTCCTCATCTACAAAGTGGGCTGCCCTCATCAGCCATCTCAAAGGGTTACTGTAAGATCTACAGAGATGATAACAAAAAAAGGACATAAACATACCCAGTCTAGAATAAATCTTAGAAAGAATATAGACCAATACTAGCAAAATAGCACTGCTAGAGCCTAGGGAGCCAGGCCCCTTCTTCCCAAATCCTGACCAGGGCCATGAAGGGACCCATCCACGGGACACCAAGGTCAGAGAGGTGATATGATAATGCTTCATCCAGCTGCTGACAATGACCCCAAACCTAACAATAGCAAAACACGTGTGGGGGGGGAGAGGTGGGGGCCGCTGCCACCATCCTACTACAGTCACCACCATACTGGAGACTGTCACATCTCTGCTGCCCCCTTGTGGCTGTGGCCTCCACTCCCACCCGCTCGAAGGGTGTGGGCAGCAGCCTCAGGGGTACAAGTCCATCCAGAGGGAGTACTGGGTCACAGGGATAACAAGTCCACATCCCTAGACCCAACTACCGTTGAAGTGGGACCAGGATGGGACCAAAGGAATGGGCACTCTCCTCAGCTCTGCCACTTAGCAGCCAAGAGGTTTCAGGGAGCCACTGCCCACATTCATCCATTCCTGCCCACTTTCTTTCCATGCCTGGGCACTGCAGTGAACAAAACCAAGCCCCTGCCTCCAGGAGACCTGCATTCCAGTCTGCATGTGTTGGGGGATAACAAGCAAGGGGCAGGGAAATGGTTCTGTCACCAAGGGTAGTGAAGAAAACCAGACAAGGCGGACATCAAAAGTGAGAAGGGTGGCCATTTCAGATAGAGTGATCAGGGAAGGTCTCCCTCAAAACCAGGCATCTGAGCAAAGGCCAGGAGAAAGTGAGGGAAACCACCATGCATACTTCTGGAAGGAAAGCATTCCAGGCAAAAGGAAGAGCAAGTGCGAAGACCCTGAGGCTAAACTATGCCTGGCCTGTCAGTGGAGCAGGAAGGAGGCCATGTGGGCTGAACAGAGTGAGTGACAAGGAGAGGGGAAGGACATGAAGATGGGGAGATGATAAGGACAGGTCATGCAGGGCCTTCTGAGCCACACGAAGGACTTTGGCTTTCACTCTGAGTGAAGTGGGAGCCATGTAGGGTTTGTGAGCAGAAGATGAACATGACCTGACTCAGGTATTCACAGGCAACCCCCTGCAAACAGGGAGAACACGGAGGAGGCAAGGCTGAGGAAGTGGAAATTCCAGACAGACTATGAAGGGGGAAGCAACAGGATCTGCCGATAACTTACATGTAGGGCTGAGAGGAAGAGAAGATCTGAGGTTTCTATCTGAGCCCCACAAAGGAAGAGAAGGGAGGGGCGGGAGGGGCAGGCACCACCTGAGCCCAGGTTGGAAGAACATAGTTTGCAACTGCTCTCCCACCCTGCATGAGCCACCAGGCAGATACAACTCACAGGGCCCAGGCACCAGGCCCAGGTCACTGGAGCCTGACCCCTCTTGAGCCTCAGTTTCCCCACTTTTACAAACACAGCCAGCCCAGAGCTTCCCAGGCTCCTCCCCCTGTAAACCAGACTCAGTGGCCTTGCGGTGCAGTCCACAGCCAGGGCTTGGGACGAGGGGCTGGCACAGGCCTGGCAGTCGGCTTGCATTCCGGGTCACCCTCATCACCTCCCACTTTTGCACCTGGAGCTTCCACGCGTTCTAAGATGGAACCTGCCCAATAGGTTTGGGTGCAGACAGTGAGCCCAGAACTGCTACAGCTTCTCCGTCACCTCTCCTCATCTTCTCCTTCCACGCTTAGGGAGCAGGAGCCAGGAGCTCCATTTCACAGATAAGGAAGCCAAGTTTCAAGAGGTGCAAGGCACACCAAGATCAGGAGCCCAGATCCTACCACCACACACATGTCTCTGTGGCTGCACCTTCAGCCAGTGCACATTCTGATGGCCCCCATGCAGAGAAGGCACAGGACAGCACACCCTGCCTTTAGCGAGCCTCTGGGACCCCACAAGGAACTGCCTGCCAGGAAAGGGCCCTTCAACTGGGCTGCCTTGTATGGGGTAGCCTGGCACCACCCAGCCAGTGCCAGCACAGGGCCTACAGGGGAGTGTGTGCCCAGGTGGATGACATCTTCTCCCAAGGCTGGGGCACAAGAGGCCCATTATGGTGCAAACTCTGCTCAGAGCAACACAGGACTTAAGGCAAAGATGCAAAGGGCCTGAGAGGTCCTTCAGCTTCACAGCTACCAAAGACCCCACTCAGGGCACAGGGGCCGCCATACCCAGAGAAGGAGGTCTGGCCCACAGCAGCATCTGGCCAACTCACCCACTTCACAAACACAGGCTTGAGTGCATTCACCCAGACTCAGCAGCTCAGCACTCTAGGCTCCCTTTCCCTTGCAATTTCCAGAAATATCAAAGTTACACTGCTCCTGCCAGGGCAGCTGAGAAGTCCTTGGGCTCAGCTGCAAGGAAGCCAACACAGGCTGCACCTGCTTGGCCAGAAATACCTCCTTCCCCAGTGGCCTCGCCTTGTGACCCCATTTCTCTGAGGTGCCCGGGGCAGCTGTGATGGAGGCTGAATGTCATCACCCAGGCTGGGAAGGGCAGAGAGAGGCTAACCACCCACTCCCAAGTTACCAGCCAGCTCCCACCTCCTGTGCCCACTGGCCAGACAAGGGGTGCCAGGGTCTGAACACAAATGTCCCTGTCTGTGAGACCCAAGGCCAGAAGCTGGCAGGAACCCATGCATCCTGGAAGCATCTAAACTTAAAGTACATTCTTGGGGTACTCAGGTGCCCCCAAGAGTTGGTCATTACAATCAAAAAAGGCCCAAGATGAAAGGGATGCTAGACCAACACAGTGACTCTGAGTCTCAGGCCTGGGACTGAGCACTTGCTCACTGGCACCCACAGCCCACATACCTCCCTGGAAGTGCTTGTCCATTTGGAAATGCCACCATGAGTAAGGTGTATCAGATGCTGCCCTCATGCCAAGGACGATGCTAAGACCTTCACCTGCGTAACTCACCTATCCTCACCTGGACCTATGACCCTACTTAGGCAGTTCAGATAACTAAGGCTTGGAAACAGGGGTGCCCTCACCCAAGACACATAGCCAGGAAATTCCAGAGCCAACACCGACCTAGCCTGCTTGGGACCCCAGCCCCCACTCACCACCATGATACGGGACTAAATGCTAACAGAAAAAGGCAGCGTCTCCCAATGGGGCCTCAGCCGACCCCTTCCCTGCCCACTCCCTGGGAGGTGCCCAGACCCAGCCTCCACCTCCTCTATCTCCCACCAACCCTCTTAGATTGGCAGTTTCCCCATTTTACAGATGTGGAGGCCACGGCTCAGAAGGTGCCAGCCTACAGGCATGCAGACAAGGTCCAGGGGCAGGACCCCACATGTTTTTGCTCCTTAGGAACTAAATGCTCTTCCTCCAGGGCTATCCCGGGCCCTGGACCCCCAGGGGATGGCCCAGATCGGCACCCCTGCATCCCCCGGCCAGATCAAGGTTGGTGACATGTGCGCTCTCTCTCTCTCTCTCTCTCTCTCTCTCTGCATCTCTGGGAAGGAAAGCAGTCAGATCAGGAAGCTGGAACAGACCGGAGACACTGACCCCGGTGGACACAGGTGACCTGAGAGGCAAGAGGAGCTCATCCAAGCCAAACCCCCGTCTGTGCCCAGCACTCCTGGCCCAAGTGCAGCAGGCAGGTTAGTCCAGACCCGGGAGCTCAGCTTGTGTAATAGTCAGTCTGGGATCCACATGGCAGGCCTTATACATGCCTCCCGCACACTCACAAACTGCCAGACATGGAGGCATGTCCTCCACATGAATTATCTCTTTCACTATTAATACCCTTTGAGGGAAGAGTCTTGTTCATTCACCACATAAATATGGACTGAACACCTATTACATGCAGTTCAAGATCTGGGGAGAATTTCCAGGCAGAGGGATGTCCTGTGCAAAGGCCCAGGGGTGCATCATGCTTGGTGTTCTCAAGCAACAGAGCAAGAGGCCCATGTGGCGGGAGGGAGGGAGCAAAGGGCAGAGAGAGAGGAGGTGAGGGCAGGAGAGTGACACAGGGTGGTCATACAGGGTCTCATAGTCAGGATGAGGACTTTGGCTTCTACTCCAAATGAGGTGGGAGCCATGAAGAGTTCTGGGCAGAACACAACATGACCTGACTTGGGTTCTTAAAGGATCTATCTCGTTGGATAGTAGGGGAATAAGGGTGCAAGTAGGGACCCCAATAAGAGGCTATGGGAATAATTCTACCACCAAGAGGTCAGAAAACTGTGGCCCACAGGACAATGTGATCTACCACCTGGCCTGTGTATGTACAAGCTAAGAATGGTTTTTACATTTTTAAATGGTTGAAAAAAATCAATAGAAGCCTATTTCATGACACGTGGAAATTATATGAAATTCAAACGTCAGTATCTACAAACAAAACTGTATTGGAACATGGCCGTGCACGTTGGTAGATGTGTCATCTAGGGCTGCTTTCTTTACAACAGCTAGTCCATTTGGCACCCCTCCAATGTTTTTCTGAAAGGAAAGACTTGTGACCCAGTCTGGGGACTGATAACAGGACCTGGTCTCCAGGGACTGGTGTTCACTTTGTTAACCCCATGCAGGTCCCCAAGAGCCAAGTGGCATGGTAGGCATTACCCAGTCAGGGTGGGAGATCCAGGCCCCATTTCCCAATCCAGCCTTGGTCCCCTGAGCTGCCCATCTCCTGGGCTTCTATCTGGCCCAGAGGCGCTCTGACCAAGCCCATCAGACCTTCTAGTACATAAGAATGAGCAAGTAGCCTCTGCCTGAGGCTGTGGCCACCTCCTGCATAGCAATCTCATTTCCTGTACTCCATGGGGGCAGCAAGCTGGGGAAATAGCACAGCCCCAGAAGCTATGGCCCATACCCACACAGAGGAAGGATGTGCTTGCTACACAGAGACCTGCAAAGGGCTCAATCATATACAGAGGGCATCTGGAATCTCCAAAAGCCTTTACTGCGGACAGAGAAGTTCCCATTCTTCATTCACTCAGCAAACTTGCTGAGCCCATTCGTGGTGCAAGGTGCTAGGTGCTAGGCTTGGGGATGAACAGAAAAGACTTATGTGTGACAGCAAGGTGCTGGACAGTGTTCCAGGTGCTAGGATACAATGGTGAGCACAGCCAAAAGAGGCCATGCCCCCTACCAGACCTGCTTACACTCAAGTAGAACACAGACAAAGCATCTATCATGGAACACAAGGGCAAGATATACCAGACGCCATGGAGAAAAGAAAGCAAGGCAGGGAGCCAGAGTGCTACAGGAGGTAGTCAGGGAAGGCCTTTCTAAGGAAGTGTGATTCGAGCAGAAACATGAGGCTCCCTGGAGGAGGTGCGAAGGCCTGGAGGCAGCGCAGAACTTGGCAGGGCTCTGGAGGCTGGAACAGAGTGGACTTGAGGGCAAGCAGATGAGGAGGAGGCTGAAAGGAAGGTCAAGACAAGCCCATTGGGAAGTTGCTGGACTGCCACAACCTGAAGAATCCTTCTCCCCACTGAGGGGGGCAAGAATGGAAGCAGAGACAGCAGTCAGAGTCTTGAAAACAACCCAGGCCAGAGACTCTGGTGGCTTAAAATGGGGCACAGAGGTGGTGAGTGGTAAAAAAAGACACCCTAGGTCCCAGACCTTGAGTTGTCACTGATCCTAAACAAGCCACTGATTTTTAAGGGACAAAAAAAAAGCTTGTCAGTATAAAATATAAGTACATATTAATCAAAAGATACATTCCAACTTAAGAAACATCAAAATGCCTTGGGGAAAAATGTGCATCTTGGGATAAAGATAGGAAAGTAGTAACAAGTGCAAGAGGATACAGCAGAGAAATGCAGGGTTTTCAGAATGTTTAACAGGCCTAGCTGTGTCTACCAAGGGAAAGGTAAACTGAGAGAAGTTCCCAGCCCTAGCTATCGAGAGAAGGGTCCAGGAAGATGCCCGTAGCTGTCTTCCCACCTGCAGTTACCTGTCAGCCCCAGAGGTCTCTGCCAGCTCTGCCGTGCCCCTCTGATTGAGAGTGAAAGGAAGCAAGAGGAAAGGACTCCAGAAGTCTTCACATGAATGTCCTTCCCCACACTTTCTCCCTGGATGGTACATGTTCCCAGGCCCAGCTGGAGAGACCGGACATGATTTCATGTCCACTGAGGCCCCAGGGGAGCTATAATGTGGCAGGAACCCACCAGGAGGAACCTGGCAGAAAATATTCTTGGGGCCTAATGATCATGGCTTAATGCTTCCCACAGGATCCCCATCTTATCCTTACAGGACAAGTCAGAGTTCAGATAACTTTGGCTCAAGAAGAGGAAAAAATTAAAATGGACAAACTCCAAAATAACTAGAGGTGAGCAGTGGCCAACTTCACAACAGAAGGGGGCCCTCACTAATGCAGTGAAGCTACAAGAATTCCAAGCCAGAAATGCCAGTGCCTGAAGCAGCCATGAACCCTGCAGCATGCAAGCATCCCTGCCCCTAGAGTTGCAGTGCCTTTTGCAGGGAGGCACTGGTGATGTGGATTACTGCCTGAGCCCTCCCCACACCCTGCTCCGGAGGACATACATAATTACTTACTCTACGGTGTCTCCTGAGGCCCACTAGGGGCTGGGGTTAAAGAGGACAGCAAGGGGCTCACACAAATAAACACACCACCCACTATCTGAAGGTGCTAAGTCTGTGCAGAGAACTAAAACAAGAGTGGTGACAGGTCGACGAGTGTGGCCTGGCTGGGTCAGGGGGAGCCTCTCAGAGGAGGTGACATTCGAGCTGAGATCTGAATGACAGAATTCCCAGACATGATGAGCAAAGCTGTGTCTCCCAGCACTGTAGTTCCCCAGCCCAATCCCTGCCCTGTCCTCTGTGGGTCCCCACTCCCAGCCTGGAGATTTTGTTAGACTTGATTCTCTAGAGCAAACAGTATTCAACAATGTACTGTTTAAGACTATACATATTCCCAGAAACTCTGATACTACCCTCACCCCCCACAAAGGGATATGCTCCCCAACCCCATCTCCTGAGAAGCATCGATACAACAGCCCCCCCTCCCCGACTCCTGCCCCTGGTGAGTGAAGATGGAGGTTCCAGCTGGAACTCCTAAGCTTCAACCTGCTTCCTGATGCTCCATGAAGCCCCAGCACAAATGCTAACCCATTCTCCCCCAAATTTAGCCAACCCACACCCACCCTGAGGATTGGCACTGTTCTCATGGTCCCCAAAACAAAACTGGCATGATCCTGGCCAGTGCCCCCTGGTCCCTTTAAACAGGGGAAAGGAACTCAGAAGGGTCGGGGATGGCACAAACTCTGCAGTTTCCCGTTTTCCAGGCTGACTGAATGGCCCAGGGACTGCTTACATAAGAGCCTGGTTCGAGCAGGGACAGGAACAGCACTGTGCCAGCCTGCCAGTCACTGCAAGCTCCTGAAAGGCCCTTTATCCCTCAGAGAGCTAGGAAAGGCTCGTGGCCCATCTTTAACTAATCATGGGACTAGGGGGCTAGTAAGCCCCAAACTCCAAAGTGCACTTGTTACTTGCTACTCCTGCACATTTACGTAACAAACACAATACCGTGAGGGCCCTCAAGGACTTAAAAATAAACCACTCCCTGGAAGTTAACCTTTTAGGTAAAAATCAACAGGTTGATTCCCAGCCAGGGAACCACCCCGCTCCCCCCAAAAAATCAACAGGTAAAAGGGACTTTCTTCAGTCTACGGGCGTCTGGGTGACTGCCAGCGTCATCTCCTGATGTATGGCCTCTAGGCCTCTGCACCCCACCCCACTCCCCGTTTCCCCAAAGACCCTACTCCTTCAGGCCTCACTTAGATGGAAGACCTTGAGGACAGAGGCTGTGGTTCATTTATCCCAGTATTCCAGGCCTGTAATAAATAAAGAGGGAAAAAAAGACATGTTGGAATAAATGAACTTATGGAAAACAGATAAGCCAAGCTCCACGACAGAATGCCTGAACCAGCAGAACCTGCCGGCCACCTGTGCAGGGATGAGTGGGTCCAGATGCAGTCCTGGCAGCCCCCACTGCAGGGATGACTTCAATGTGACATATCAAAACTGGTCACAGGCATCTGGGCTTCTTTCTCCATCTTCTGGGCTTATTATTAACACAAAGCCATTATCATTAGCAGGAGCCTGATCAGCTTTGTTCATTGACAATTTCTGAGGCCCTCAAAAGAGGCCACATGCAGAAAATACTTCAGGTGGCCCCACTGATGCAGATCTGTCCTTACCTGCCCAGTGATTTGTCCTTATCCACCTCATGCTTTGTACCTTGACTGTGGGCCAGGAAGTATGCTGGCCACTTCACACTCCTCAGTGGCCCTCTGAGACAGGTGTCCTCATCCTGGCTTCATGAGTGAGAAAAGTGACGCTTAAGTAGGTTAAGTAACTGTCCCCAGGGCAGCCCCAGCAGCTCCATAGGCCACAGCCCTCAGGACAGTTCATTCCTTCCTCAGTGCGTGACCACCTGGGCCCACCCACAGCAAAGCCCACTTTGGATTTGGTAGAATTGGGCTCTGCGACTCACTGTGTGACCACAGGCACGTCATTTTGCTTTTCTGTGCCCCAGTTTCCCTATCTGTCAAACAGGGATAAGAATACTACTTACTCCATAGGTTTACTGTGAGGGTTAACTAAATTACTAGATAGAAAGCATTCAGAGTGAGCATTACATTGGTAGTGGCTTTAATATTAGTATTACAATGCTCTGGCTGTCCCACAGTATTCAAACATTCTCAGCTGCCACTATCAATATCAACAAGAGTGTGCTAAGGCCTTCCTAGCCTGAACTTAACCAATCAGCCCAAGCCAAGCCCGTCAGTGTAAGTATAGGGATTCCCAACCAAACAGCCCTGTCACCAGAGGTCTAAGTCCCTTTCCAAGCACATTCCCCACTCAGGGAAGGCAACCCTTCACCTCCTCTCTCCTCAGGAACCAGTTATTCAAGAGGCTCAGGAGCACTCCCAGTCCCAGCCAGTGTGGCTCACTTGCCCCACCCAGAGCCCACCCTCTCCCACTGAGGCTCCTCTCACTTGCCTCCTCCACCTTGGCCCCACCCCACTCTAACTCCTCCACCTCTAAGACCAAGAACTTGCTAAATATTAGCAGCTATGCTGTGCCTAGCACTGAGCTGAGTGCCTTTCATGTATCTGCTCACCTAATACTCTCTAGACCAATAACCTCTTGAAGCCATAACCCCATGAAGTAGGGACCATTATGCCCAGCAGGGTGGTGGTAAGTGTGTAATAAGGAGCTGAGAAGAGGTCAGAGCCTGATGACAGCATTTGCTGTTTTCCAGAGTTTAAATAGCCAACACCCCCAGGCCTCACACCACCCCCTATCGATTTCAAGCTGTCAACCTGATGTCCCTGAAAGCAGAACTGATATGCACAATCACAAGAGCCAAAGTGAGCCAGCTCGGACACCCCTGACCCCCATTCTACAGATGAGAAAACTGGCTCTGAGAGATTGCAGAACCTGCCCATGGGCTCCAGCTTTGTATAGGGCAGTTAAAAATCTGAACCCAGCTCTGATCCAAAGCCTGCAGGCTTTGCTGTCTTCCCAGGGAGTACACCGTCCACCCCAACAGGGTATTAGCCATGTGGCCCTGGAGGGGTCCTCCTCTCTGGGCCTCAGGTCCCTCGTCTGTTGAGTGAAGAAGATAAATCAGAGAGTTCTAGAGCTGGTTCAGGCCCAGGTTCTGAGATTCTAGGAGCCCCCAGCAAGGGAGTGGCTGAAGTGTAGAGCTATTAAAACACCACTAAAGGACAGAGGAGGGGACTCACCAGGACAATCTGCCAATTTGAATCACTACCTATTCAGAGCGAGAAGACTGCGAGGTGTCAAAAGCCTAGGATTCCCCCACACACCCTGTATCATACACACACACACACACACAGAGAGAGAGAGAGAGAGAGAGAGAGAGAGAGAGAGAGAGAGAGACAGACAGACAGACAGACAGACAGACAGACAGAGGCAGAGGCAGAGGCAGACGCAGACACAGACACAGAGAGGCCCTTAGCATGCCAACATAAAAAAGGCCTTTAAAGGCTTAGCAGTCCCAATCTAGTTCTCACCTCCAGAACTCCAAAGACCAGCCCATACAATTTTAGGACAGAGGAAGACCCTGTGCCAGCAGTCCACCTTGGCCCGCAGGGCCCCTCCCACCCTCCCACCAAGGATGCTGTGTCCTCAGAAACACAGCTGCCTGGGGCACCATCAGTAGGGGATCAATGGCAGGGACAGAAGTAGAGACAGGGAAACTGCAGCCTGGCTCTGTGACCTTGAGAACTTAATTTACTTTTCTGAGCCTCAGTTTCCTCATCTGTAAAGGAGAAGTAATACTTGAGACCACCTGACCAGGTGCTCATAGGACTCAATAAGCGCTGATGGCTGCCAGCATCATTGTGACCCTGATTCTTCTACTGAGGGGTCTGGATCCCATCTCCACCATGATGTGACTGACACTGGGCAAGTTCCTAATCCACAAAATGGGCAACAAAGAATACCCATCTCTCAGGATTTTTGAAAGGACACAATAAATGTGAAATGTCCCTTTTTTTTATCATTATCTAGCCACAAAAATACAGCCCAGGAAACCTGTGGGGGCTGGGGTGTTCACAACCAGGGTCCATCCTATCTGCAAATGCAAGATCAACCCCAAAAGCATTTTCTGAAAGCAGACATGTAGAATGGTGTGACAGTGAAGAAATCAAGCAGTCTCCATCTCAGCACACATCACCTTTCTGCAAACAGGCATCGAATTTAATTTGCAAGGGTCAAAGAAACCCATGTGCTAAAACAGGGTTCAATGACCAGAAACCCCCTATTTATCCCTCACTTTCTATTTCAAAAGGACACAAGAATTCAGAAGAAAAAAATGACGGGAAACTGTTAATAGACACCTAGAATCCCACCTCCCAGGTTTAACAGATATTTCATTTTATTCTAGTTATATCAGATTTTTTTTTCAATAAAACAGACATAGCTCAAGCCTTCCCCATCCGTTTTTCTTTCCCTCTCCTCTCCCTAAGCAATGGTTCCTCTAACTACTGTGTAATTCCCACACATTTCTCTCTCTTATTATAATTTATCCTTTTATTAGGTATATGAGGGCTGTCCAGAAAGTACCCATCCATGAAAAATACAGGAATTTTTGCTGGATTTTTTCTGGACAGCCCTTGTATATCCATAACCAGTACATAAGTCTCATTTGGTACATTTTTTAAGTTTACAGACTCTTTTGCAACTTGTTTTTCTCCCCTCAACCAAATTTGGAGATTTATTAAAGAACCAGATAAATCAAACTTGACTTTTTCTCACATAATGGAATTGGGCACAACAGTTAAAATGAATGAACCAGAGCTGCATACAGCACCTCCCCATTCCTGCATACTCCTTAATGATGTATTTCCAGCAACTTCATAATGTTAAGACTGACCCTTGCTGCCACCATCATAAAGGTTTCGCTCCACGGAGCAGTCACAGACAGGCTCAGAGAAGTTAAGTAAGCTGCCCTGGTCACACAATTTAGTGAGTATCAGAGCCAGGACTTGGCCCAGGCCTATCCAAAGTCCATACACCTAATGACACAATTAAGTAAGTCTACTTTTCTCCTTAATTTTCACCTTCCCACTCAGTCTTCTGGCTCTAAACAACAGTCCCATGTCCAGAACTCTAATTCCAGAACTTTCATATTTATTCCTGTAGAGGTAGCTGAAGCAAGAATTTTCCTGAGACAAGGCACTATACATTGGTATAGGATTATTGGCAAACTGTGCACCAATAAGCTACCCTCTGGCTAGTGGAGCAGTGGAAGATCCTAAATGAGGGCAGTTGGGACCCTGAGAGGATAAGGCTTCCTCACTTCAAGAAATAGGTAGTAACTTGGTCTCAGGGAAGCTGAGAGGAACCGATTCTCCTGGGAATCAACAGCCTCATTTACAAGATGCAATACCTGTTTTCCCAGTTGATACTGAGATTATTACTTTGATCTCTTATTTGCAATAGCAAAAACTTAAAAAAAAAAAAAAATCCTATAGCCTGATATAAGCAGTTCTCTTACCAACCTTGCTCTGACCCCAAGACAATTCCAGGGCCTGCTCTAGACTCCCAAAAGCCAGCTTCAGCCAGGACCTGAGGGTAGTATATCTCAATTAGGCCACTGAAGGGTTACCTTTTTCATCTCAGATCACACAAGGAAGATACAGGCAGTGACAGCAAACTGTCATCGAAACAGTTATAAATCTCCCCTCCAGGTGGAATTCTAACTGCCATGGCATCAGGTATCAGTCCGAGTTAAGATGCTGTGTGACACTACTGTGAGTCTTGCACCTTTCTGTGCAATACTTCTATCACTTGTAAACTGCACTTCAACCCCTTATAAACTGCACTTCAATCACTTGTAAATTGTACTTCCTCATTTAGGAGAAACCTCTGGAGGCCACAAAGGTCTTTTGAGGAAGGCTAAGCTCTCCCTAGACAGGGGGTCAGTTGGGGTGAAAGGACAGACTTAGTTCCAGATAAAAATAAACTCTTTGATGTATATAGGAACTGAAACCTTTTCTCAAGCTTTGTTAAATGTGAGTGAAAGCATCCTTGCTATTTTTATTGACCTGCACCAAACACCCAGAGGAAAACTAATCTGCTTGCTGTGCAAACTGGGCTGGGAAACAACTGGTCCTACCATACAGAAACTCTATAGGTATCACTTCAGTGAGCACTCGGCAAATGTTAGCAAAGAATGATATCAGAGAACACAGCAAAATAACAATTTATTTTTTTTCTCCAAGATCATTTTGAACACTGGGTTTGAAGTTCAGGGAAAAGGTATGAATAAGGTAAAGCAGGTTCTCCAGTCCAACCACAGCTTCCTAGAACACAAGTGCCTACCCCAAGGGTCCTCAGAGGCCTACCGTATCTGACTGTTAACTAGCAAAAATTAAAATTAACTCCACTTTCAAAATGCTATATGGATCTTCCATCATGCATCTTTCAAACTGAATGTGGCTTTTTCTCCATGGTAACACTGAGTGTTTGAAAGGGAAAACTATATTAGAAGAACTTTATTCTATAATCATAAAGTTGAATGGAGCATGACAGATTACTGAATCCTTACCGCCTCATTTTTGGCACCTTGTCAAAAATGATTGAGGACTTATGGGTAAAGGCTTCAAAAGATTCTGAGTAAATTACCAAAAATAATAATAATAAAAGGGGTGGGCAGAGATAGTAGTATTCAACATGTGAATAAAAACAATTGATCCCTCTTTCCATTTTTATGAAGTATCTAACAGTCAAATTCATAGACACAGAATGTAGATGGATGCTTGTCAGGGGCTGGCAGAAGGGGGAATAGAAGTTAGTGTTTTATTGGTACAGTTTCAGTTTTGCAAGATTAAAAGAACAGAGTTCTGGAAACGGATGGTGGTGATGGTTGCACAACAGATGTACTAAATACCACTGATCTGTACACTCAAAAATGATTAAGATGGTCAATTTTATGCTATATGTATTTTACCACAGTTTTTTAAATTGGAGGAAAAGAAAGAAATCTCTTGACCTGCTAATTTTTATTTGGGAAGTAGCATGGCATACTAGCCAGCAACTAAGACTCTGGAGTCCTGATTTTCTCTCTCTATTCTGCATTACTAGCTGGGAACCTTTAGGCAAGTCACTTAACATCTCTGAGACTGTCTCTTCACCTACAAAAACGGGAATACTAACAATCATAGTCTTCTAACTCTTAAGCTATGAGGATAAGAAAAAAAAAGTAACAGAATCTCAATAGCACAAGAGTAAGCACTTACTAAATTATTCTTAAGATTTTTAATAATTAGTTTATTATTTAATGATAGTTACTTAAAAGTCAGTAATAATAAGTTAACAAAATTATTGGAATTATCAGCTGGGTGAGTAAGCGCATCAGAACACTTCGTTTTATGAAAAAAAAAGAGGTCCAGGTTAGGAGTCAGAAGATGAGCTTCAAGAATGCTGTGGGCGTGAGATATATCCTCAGTAACACACAGTGACTGACAGAGATTTTCGCTTAGATTAGGAGAAAGCCAGGTCAGCTTTGCTGCTTGGCGGGAGCCAGCCCTGGTAGCACCTCCCTCACCTCGTAAGCTTCTCGGGGACGTCCTGGGCTAGGGAAGGGGTCCAAAGGTCATGCCAAAGAAGGTTGATTGCAAAGCCCCTTCCTAAGCCCGAGGCTGCGGCATGGTGCAAGGTTTGTGCAAGACACCCTCGCATAGGGAACAAGGGTCCCGCACCCTCGCTCATCTCGTGCCAAAGTCTACAATTCTGCCCGCTGGAGGAACTACAAGTAACCTGCAAGTTCCTCGGGTACTGCACAGAGACCCCAAGAAAAAGCACCCCCAAAACAGCCTGGGTTGCAGAATTATAAATACCTCCCCTGCACATGCGCACTGCAATTTACGAGCGGCCCCAGGGTACAATCGCACCCACTGCGCCTGCGCAGTCCGGTTCTCCCTTCGGGGTACAAGACAGGAAAGAGGGATTCCCGTGGTCCCACGAAGACAAAAAAATGGGTCTGCGGCAGCTGCTCGGTCCCCATTTCCCTGTTTCTTACCTCGTAGTGCTTCATGGCTGCCTCTCACGGTGACTGTTGCTCCTGCTGCCTCTGCTGCCTTCCCACGAGCGACGCAGAAAGGCCCCTCTCGCGCTCACTACCACCGCGCGAGACTAACCACGGATTCGCGTCTGCCCCGCCCCTCCCTGCCGCGCGTGCCCTTCCAGCCAACCAACATTCAAGGCGCCCACCTTCGCTGCCACCCCGCGGAAAGGATCTGAGCCAGGACTAGCCGCTCTCGCCATGGGGCTAGCCAATCAGTTTGCGGGAACCACCCAAGGGGCGGAGCGCGGACGTGAGGAGGACGAGGAAGAAGGGGCTTGTACACCCACCAATCAAAAGGGACCTAGGCGCCGCGTGTTCCTTTCTCCGCCCCTTGGTGGCGTCGCTGTGGAAACCAAGGAAAGCGACGGTTACAGCAAGGCGTGGGGCGGGAGCAAGAAGTTGAGTGACAGGGAGGGCAACATCCACTCGGTAGGCGGCGCGTCTGGGTGAATTCAGAGGTGGGCCACCCTTGGGATACTGGGACGCAACGGAAGAGGGGTAGGGGCTAGGGGCGCGGGCTCGGTGGAGAGGCCTCTCCGGCGAGGGGACCCCGATCCGTCATGAATAGGAGGGAAGGATTGTGGAAATGGATGGTGAATAGCACCCTGCGACTCTCCACCTGCAATCTGTCTTTTTTGATGCAAGCCCCCGCCCCACCTTGCTCAGCCCTATAGGCAGGGGGCCCACATTTATCTCTACCAGTGCTGTCCACTATGGTCACCACTGGCCACATGTAGTTAGTGAGCCCTTTGAAGTGTGTCTGGTCCAATTTGAGATGTGCTGTGTAAAATGTAAAACACACCGATTTCAAAGACGGTATGGAAAAAATGTTTTTAAAAATCTCATTGATTAAAAAAAAAAGAAAGAAAAAAAAAAGAAAATGAATTTGGCACCTCAATTAGCAAGAACTGAGGGAGGGCACTTATAAAAAAAAAAATCTCATTGATGACCTTTTTGTTGATTCCATGTTAAAATAATATTTTTGATATATTGGATTTAAAATATATTACTAAAATTGAGTACCCCTGTTTCTTTTTACTTGTTTAATGTGCCCATGGAACACTGACTATCACAGGCACAGCTCACAATTGTGACTGGCAGTTGTGTCTCACACTAGGTCTACTGGACAGTGCTTGTCTGGGGGATTATGCGATCTTTCATGAAGAGGCTGGGGCGGTTGGAGGCCAACACTCAAGATTTCAGGACAAGCTAAGGAGTGCGCAGCACCTGACATACTCCCTTACCTTCTCTTCTTTCTCCCAGTTACAGACCTGACCCTGAGCCATCATCAACTGTTGCACCTTCCCAGAGATCTGACAGCACAGACATGGTGAGAAGTCCTCAAAGGTAGATCTCTGAGTCATAGGGCAGTAGGGTGGGGTGAGGGTGAGTCAGTGCTGAGGTTCCAGTTTCAATTCTAGAAACTTCTGACTCTACATCTTTTGGAGATCTCAAGGTAATAGCCAAAGCTGTGCTCTTCAAAAACTCACTATCTTTTTCTCTAGGCCAATCTGGACAAAACACATGAAAGCACACAGGTGTTTTATAACCGTGCTTTCTAAAGTATCAATCTTTTTCTGTTGCCAGTCCTGGGGCTCATAAAACCTTTGTGTCCTCACTCCCTGCCCTACTGAGGGGGACAGGGGGAGTCCTCATTTCAACTCCACAAGTTAAAATTCTACCAAGTTGAATTACTTGAGGTGCTGGGGGCAGGGTTAAACCCCTAAAATCTAGTCACATTTTGCTACTTTACCACTTCTGGTGATTCCCAGCATCTCTGAAGTGGTTTGAGTAGGCATGTCTTCTGTATCCCTGGGATTCAGCTAGGTAAGTCTTGTAATGTCGTGGCCAAATAGATTACATTTTTGGAGAGATTCCACGAACATTCCTGTAGACATTCTGCAATTCCCCCTTCCGGGCTGATTTCCTGAGCCTTGCAGTCTCTCAACAGGCACCATATCATTTTGTGAACCTACTATTTTGTGTGCCAACTGGAGCATACAAATAACTTCCACTCCCTGCTCACCCACAAGAAAAGTTCATGGAAAGGCAGGTTCCAGCCCCCGGTGGAGAATTCCCCTTTGTTCTTAATGAGTGTTGTAGGAGTAAGGACCCCTTTTGGCCTCATCTGGCTTCCACTAACCAGGCTGTCAGCAAAAATCAGATCCACCATCAGAATGAAGACTGGTCACTTTGTTCAGCCATTCGTGATACTGTACTTTGGCTCTAACTGTGCCTGTCATTAGGGACAACTAAATCGTGTTTGTGTCCTCACCATCACCAGCACAGTTGGCTAATTCATAACAGTGGCAAGTAGACACATTTGCTGTTTTCTGAGCCAACAAGACCCTGAAAGCAGTCTCCAAAGGGGAAATTCCAGAAAGGTCTTGCATTTGGCAGCGCTGAAAGATAATCTGGGCTTCCCGGGGTTTCGGATTTGGGGGAACCCACAGTCATTTGGACATTGAGGATCTGGTGTGTTTGGTTGTGTTCAGCTCACAAGTTTCTTTTGTATTTCCCATGTGCTGGGAAGGTAGGATCTTGATTTTGCTAGAACCCAGTTTGGCTGGTTTGCGGGTACATGATCGAACTGGTTCAGAGCATGTGAGAGAAGATGAAGCTGAGAACAGACAAGCTGGGGCTGGTTAGCAACTTTCTGGTTAGCCGTGTCAGGAGCCCCAGAGAGAGCTTTCCCACACCCTGCCCTGTTTGCCTTTTTAATTTTTCTGATTAAACCCATAGGATATTTGTCTTTTCTTTCTTTCTTTCTTTCTTGAGGTTTAATTTACATACAGTAAAATTCTCCTTTTTCAGTATATAGTTCTGAAAATAGACAGTGGTATAACCCCCACCACAGTCAAGATATAGAACATTTCCATCATTTCAAAAATTTCCCCTCTTCCCCTTCTGTAGCAGATCCCAGTCCCTGGCAAACATGAATCTGCTTTTTGCCCCAATACGTTTGCTTTTTCCAGAAGGGCCTACAAAACGGCATCACACAGTAAATAGTCTTTTGAGTCTGGCTTCTTGAAGTTCATCTGCCTTTTTTTCCTGCATCGGTAGTTTATTCCTCCTCATAGTTGAATAGTATTCCATTGTGTGGCTAGATCACAATTTGTTTATCCATTCACCTACTGATAGAGGCTGCCCAGGCATACCAGGACAGGAAACAACAATACTGTCCCATTTCCAACAGTACGTATGGCCAGCCTCGTCTTGGCTAAATTCGAGGTGTCAGCAGGCTGACCACACGCACCATTTGAAACAGGACAGTATTGTTGTTTTCTGTCCCATTTAAAACAGTATCTCTGGTCAGCCTACTACTGAAGGATATTTTAGGTGTCAGTAATTACAAATAAAACCTTGATAAACATCGGCTTATGGGTTTTATGTGAACATGGATTTTTATTTCACATGGGTATTCTACTAGGGCTGGAATTGCTGGCTTATATGGCTGTTATGATTTTGAAAGTCCTTTAACTGACAGGAAGAGTTGAAAGGAGTGGGGATGTACTTTTTTTAATTAAGGCTTTTCCTCCCATCTCTATGATCACATCTCCCACAGGCTGAGTGCTCACCAGAAGCACTCGCTCTGCCAACACTCTATACTTCAGCATTTTATTACTACTACCTGGGTGACATCAAGGAAGTCACGTGACCTCTTAGAGCTTCAGTGTCCCCTCGGTAAAATGGAGGTGACACTACGCCAACTTCCTAGAATTATTGTGAGGATTAAATGAGTTAATGCACCCTGAGACTTGGAAACAGCTTGGGACATAATAGGGCTGTATCCATGTTAACTGTTATTATAATGTTTATTTCCTGCCCCCTCTCAATTTCATCTGCATTGCAACCCTAGGAGGTAAGAGTTACTCTTATCCTCATTTTATGGAGGACACAGCGAGTGCTCCAAGACATCGAGCAAGTTGTGCAAGATCTCACAGGCAGTAAATAAGTAAATAATAGGTCAGGGATCTTAACTGAGGCTGACTGACTTGAGACTCAACTGCTTAGGTCCTATACCATAAAGGGTCCTGAAAGAAACACAATCAATAGGCTATAGATGTTTGTGAGTGTGTGTAGTAAGAGATTTATTTCAAGGCACTGGCTTGCACAATTGTGGGGGCTGGTGAGGCAAGTCTGAAATCCGTAGGGCAGACCAGCAGGCTGCAAACTCTCGGCCAGGAACTTATGCTTCTTCCTCAGGGAAACCTCAGTATTTGCCTTTAAGGTCTTTCAGAGTTTTCTTTTAAAGCCTTGCAATGGATTGAATGAGGCCCACCCAATTATCCAGTGTCACCACCTGTACTTAAAGTCAACTGGTTGGAGATGTTAACCTAACCACATCTACAAAATACCTTTATAGCAACACTTTGATGAGTGTTTAATTGAACAACTGGGTACTATAGCCCAGCATAAAACCAACCATCACACCTTCTCTGTGTTGAGAGCTGAAGCTCTGCTGAGGTTTCTAGAAGTAGAGACCACTCTTCCAGCAACATTCCGAAGTACCCAATGAGTATTCAGGTCAACGAATTGTAAAGAAAGGTGTTGGACATTTTGTGTGTGTGTGTGGGGGGGGGGGGGATGCTGTGGAGAGGGATGGTTAAACAATGAAAATGTCCTGAACATGAGCCAGGTTTATTCAAGAAAAGGGAAGGCCCTTAAGTTACCTCCAAACACAAGGATACCCAGAGCCATGTGAAGATCTTTAAAGGTTGTCACATTTGTAACTCTAAATTAAATTTATCCTATAAATACTATTAATAACATGTTTGAAGAAGTCCACAAACTCTGGGTTTTTCCCCATGATGATTCTCCCACTGTCTATTTATGTAACTTTTTAAAAATCAAACTCTCCCCACTCCCCCATTATTGCTTCAGGACCCCTACTCTGCTGTGCAAGTGGACACCAAGCTGAGACCCACTGTGTGTCCTAATCTAGAGTCCTTACTGACCTGTTTACCCCAGGGTCAGTGAGAAGCCACAAGGACCAGAATCCTTCTGCTGGACCACACATGGACAGCCTTGGTCTTCTTTCTCCTGAGTCCCAGCCTGCACAAGGCCAGCAGTCACTGAACTTTTTGCTGTGATGCTGCCAGGAATTAGGTGGGTCAGCAGTTCTCCACTCAAGAAGAGAGTTTGTCATCCCTCTGAGAGCACGTCCTCTGTGCTAGGCCTGTGCCAGGCTCTTTACAAATGTTGACTTATGTCAACCGCAAAGCCCTCTGAAGTGGGTACAACCACCACCTACATAGTACAGATGAGGAAGCTGAGGCACAGAATGGCTCAGTAATCACCCCAAGGTCATGCCGCTAGGAAGTGTTGGAACCAGGAACAAAACCCAGCTGTCTGGCTCCAGAGCCAGTGTCACACCTCCCTGACCTCTACAGCAGTACTTCCAGGAACCTCCCTGCTCAGCAGCTACCATTGCCTACCCATCTTCCCTATGCCCTTCCCAAGTGGTCCCCCTTTCTGAGCCTCCTTTCCCTATCAGCCCTGTCCTTAACCACAGGCACCCCAGACTCTCAGACCCAAAAAGATCATGCTGCCCACAGAAGAGGAAACAAAGGCCCTAGAGGTGTACAACCCAACCATGTCCCCCCAAACCATAAATGTAATGGAGAGAGAAAAATAAGCAGGTGCATTCAAAACAGCCAGAAATATTTATGAAGCGTCCACTGCGACTGGGTGCCAAACACTGTTCCAGGTACTGGAGGTGGGGATCACAGGCTGGGAGGCAAGTGACATTTCACATGAAAACCATGAACAAGATAATTTCAGATTTCAGTGGCAGCTGTTCTTGAGATAAGGGTAAAATGAAAGGCTTGAGGAGCGGGACTGGGTAGACCTCCCAGGGAGATGAGCTTTGGTCCCAGGTTCTCACCTCTCTTCACAGGGTCCTGTCTGATAAAGACGGGGACAGGCCTGAGGCTCTCAATTTCATGCTCTCCACTGCCGGGAAGAGAGGGCAGGTGGGTATTTTTATTCCTAGAAGGGGGAATCTGGGGCAGGAAGAGGTTAACTAACTTGCCCAGAGTCCGCTGCCGGGACCCAACCAGGTGAGAAGCAGGCGGGCAGGTTCGCCTTCTCCTGGGAAAGGGCTGTCACCGCCCTTCCGCAGTAGCGTAACGAACCCTGTCGACCCAGGCAAGAGGCAAGGCGCACGGCTGGGGCAGTGAAACTAGGTCGCGATTGGCTCCCCGCGGAGGGT